>JAVJIF010012637.1:0-91989 GCA_038442645.1 Agave tequilana
TGTTGTTATCCCTCTAGTGAGAGGTGATCGTGAAGGTTGTGTTAGTATCTCTCTTAGTGAAGAGGTGATTGTTGGAGTTGTGGCTTTGAGCCTTATCCCTCTTGTGTGAGGTTGATAGTTGTTTGGCTAAGTGCCCATCCCTCTAAGTGTAGAGGTGATTTGTATGTGTCTTGCCTCTTATGTAGAGGTTGTATTGTTAGAGAGAGGAGTTGTGTACTCCCGGTTTGTATTACCCAAACCTCAGTGGAGGTCCCTGTGTGGGAAGTCATGTGTGGACGATATAGTGGAAATCCTTCTGTGTGAAGGCGGGGACGTAGAGCAGTGGCTCGAACCTCGAAACATATCTTGTTGTTTGCGTTTGATCCACTATCTCCATACTCTCTCTCTTATTATGCATTGTTTCATATTGTTCATACCTACTTATATGCTTGGGTTTGTTTGTGTGCCATACTTGTGTTAAACCAAGAGCGCTTCATATAGCACCTTAACTCTTATTTAGAGGAATTTAGAGGAGTTAGTCCAGAGCCCTTCACCGGGAATTCAGCTACACTCTTTGGTTACACTAAGTGTGTTACAATTTATTTTTAATTTCGCATTATTCGTCCCTAGATTAGCCCTATACCTATTCAACCCCCTCTAGGTGTACTTTCAATTGGTATCAGAGCCTACGCTCCTGATATTAGGTTTAACCACCTAGGAGTGAGATCTTGGTTAGCTAATCTAGTATTTACATTTGCACAGTTATTTGTTTACACACACTCATAGATTATCTTGCCCCTCGCATGTTTGATGTTTCTAACATCAATATGTGGAAGCTTAGGATGAGTATGTACCTAAAAATTCTAGGATTGCATGTTTTCCTTGCCGCTACCAAGAAATCTTATCTTGGTAATAGCAAGCATATAGAGGCCAATGTACAAGCCCTAATGGCACTTAAAAACACATTAAGCAAAGAATTTTTGTCTATGGTTTCTCATTGTGATTCCGTCTTTGCAGTGTGGAACACCTTGACCTCTCCCAAGCTTCAAACGCCAAACATTATGGAGAAGGAATCTAGTGGAGACGAGTCCGACCAACATTGCTACATGGTCCAAGGGAATGACTCTTGAGGTAAATTCGAAAACTCAACTAGATGATAGTGCTAGTTCTTCCGGCAATGATTATGTTGATGCCGATGATTTAAATGAAGAACTATCTATTGTTTGTGAAAAGCTTTTACAAAAATACCAACTCTTAAAAAGAAAAGCTTTGCATGAAAATAAGAAAATAAAATTTTGTCTTCTAAACTTGATGTTGGTTTGCAAGAGAGGGATGAGATTTCAAATGAAAGGGACTCTTTGAAATCCCAACTTGAACTTGCCCTAAAAGAAAATGAAATTTAAAAAATAAAAATGATTGTGAAAATGTTTTGAAGAAAAATAAAGTTCTATCTTCAAAACTTGATTTTATGTAAAAGAAAATGAATCTTTGAAAAGTAAAATTATTTCTATTTGAAAGGAATTGGAATTGGTTTCCAAGAAAAATATTTCTTTGAAAAATAATTTAGATACTCATGTTTGCCATGCTAGTGTAGCTTCACTATCTAGTATTTCCATTGCTTGCTCCACCTCTTCTTCTTATATTGAAAATGATATATCCATGTTAAAGAAGAGTGTTGATTATTTGGGCTCTATTTTGAGCCAATGTGCTATGGATCACAAGAAATTGGAATCCATGTTTCACAAGAAACATGCACCACATGTTCATGCACACTATACACGGATACTCATGCTTCTCATGTTCACACACATGACTCTAGGTATGCTCATGTGTATACTTGTATACATTGTGGACGTAAGGGCCACCTTGCAAAATTTTGCTTTGATAAAATTAATGATTCAGATTTTACAAATAGATTTGTTTGGGTTAGGAAGGGAGCTAACCCCCATGGACCCAAAAGAGTATGGGTACCAAAAGCCACTCCTATTTTATTTGATGTAGGTGTGGGCTCTTACTTGACGTGAGAGGCATTGGTGTCTTGAGGTGAATGCGTTCCGAGCTATATGGTGACACTTTTAGATGCATCACTTTTAAGGAGAGTTTGGTGAGAGGACAACCATGATTTGGAGGTATAGAGATGAGCTCTTTTGTTTTGATAACTATCTCTTACTCCCATTTATGTTTACATGCTTTTAGATTATTGATTTTTTAGCATATCATGTTTTAATGATTATTATGTTAAATGCCATGTTATTTAGACTTGTGATACACATATGCAATATTTGAGATACACCCATGTTTATTTGGACTATTACTTTTATGTTCTCACCTTAGTTTAACTATTGTGTATATCCTTGTTCTAAGACATGTACATTTAGCCTAATGATCATATTGGTTTATATTTTATTTTATGCTTCATATATTGATTACATGTTTAAATATACTCTTCATTAAAACTTGTGTATATACTTGTACAACTAATGAGCCACAATTGATACTTATATGTTTGTACTTAAATGCTCATTTGTACCCATTAGATGTACTAGTATAGCCTAGTTTTGATGATTAGTGCATTTCATCTTGTATTCCCCATTTTGTACATATTTTTATGTTTAGCTTCATGTATATGTCTATTTTGTCAAAACTTTAAGATATACTTGTATACCCTTGAGTCATTTGCGTTTCATGAAAATTTCTATTATGGACTCATTTGTATTTAAGCATGTGTATGTATACCTTTAGATTTAGACAAAACATACATATGCCTTAGAGTTAGTATTATTTTTTTTAAAATTAGATTTTCATGTTTTTCATGTTTATAAAGGAATATCATATTGAGCTTAATTGCCTATTCTCATGATTTTGTGATTATATAATTATTACACTCACATTATTCTTATTTACTCATGATTGTTATTTTCCATGAGCTTTATATGTGCTTTATAGAATTTGAGTGTCGATGATCGTGTGACTTACAAAATTTTCATGAAAAATATTCTTGTTTTATTCCTTACTTGAAGGATTTCGTACTAGTTTTGAAGATTATCATTAAACAAGTTGCGTATTTCTTCATTTTAGAAGAGTTTTCAAGCTTGTCAAAATTATTTTCAAATCCTATTTTTGAAACCCCTTCCATCGAAGGACGGACGGATGGGCGACCATGCCTTGTGAGCCTAATTGAAAATCTTTCTAAATATGTGCATGAAAGAGAGGTAATTATGAGTTATATACTTGATCCTCATCATATTTTCAATTGGTATCTCAATTGATTTTTTTTTTGTATACTCATATTTTATTTTCTATATATGTATGCTTCAAACTTCAAATAGTATCAATTTTGATTGGTATTTACATTTTTATACATATATATGTGATTTGACTGTACTTACTATATCTTTACATCTTAAAGTACAAATTATATTTATACTAAGTTTGATTTAGTCCTTAATAACAATTACTTTTCAATTGGTATCTCATACAAGCTTATGCATGATTTTTATTGGTATTTCATAAAGGGGAGAAATTCATGTTTTATCTTTCAAATTGGTATCTTTCAATAGATTTCATTTTCAATTGATATCTTACTCGCACTCTTTATGATGAAAAATACTTTGTTTTGGTATATGCTAACATTTTTAATAATGGTATCATGTTTCATTTTACATTGGTATCTATATTGATATGAGTTATGCTTACCTAAATCAATTTGGTTTTTACTTTCAATTGGTATCAAAAACTTACAAGACATTTCTTTTGGTATCAAGTTACTTTGAAATTGATTGTTACTTTCAATTGGTATCAAGATTTCCTATATATATATATATATATATATATATATATATATATATATATATATATATATATATATATATATATATCTTTCAATTGATATCAAAAACATACAATGTGTCATTTTCTATTGGTATCAAAATTTACAAGATTTTTTTAAATTGGTATCAAGATATGTTCACATTGGTATCTTTTAGTACCTTAAACTTTTTTGTTTACTTTCAATTGGTATCTTCAAAATATTTTGTTTATTTTCAATTGGTATCATAAATTGGTATCATGACGTTTCAATGTATACCTTCATCCTAAATTGATATATTTTTCAATTGGTATCATAATGGTTTGATTTGTATTGCTTATATGCAAGGGAAGCTTAACATCTTCTCTATATATAGTTCATGTTGAGTGTATGTCATATTGAAGTAATTGACCTTTCTTTGGTATGTCGTACACGTATGTAGTAGGAGCTTCACATCTTCTTTTATACATTGCATATTATGCGTTATGTGGTTAGGGTTTAGTCATCTCTTTTTATATAAATGCATGTATGCAGAGGGAGTTAACTTAACGTCTCTCCTCTTCATGAAATATATATCGCATACATAACTTTATTATTTGATTTGCTTTTCACCCCTTTGTTGATAATTGACAAAAGGGGGGAGAGAAATTAATGTTTGTTTTTGAGTTTATATGCCTGTTTAGAAATTCGGAGAATGATTTTGCGTTTATATGCATGTTTACTTACAATTGATATCATATATGCATGTTTATTTTTATAATTGATATCGAGCATATATGTTTTTGTTTATGCAAAAGGGGAGAAGCATTCTTCACTTATGCATGTTTGTGTTGAGCATTCATTGCATATCTTTATGTTCATTGCTATGCATGAGTTAAAGGGAAACTTCTATGAAGCTTAACTTTAATCCATGCATATATAACTCCATGAGTTTTGTCATCAATAAAAAGGGGAGATTGTTGGCCCAGAGGCCCTTCACTCTAGTTTTGATGAGGATTAACTCTTGTAGTTATAGTTTACTAATAATCTTGTGATATTTAGTTTCAGATATTTAATCAAGATATTAGCAGGTGATTAGCTTCAATAAAGGTATTTTGCAGCTTTCACATATTGATTCAAGAGTTCGAGCGTTAATATCGCATCTAGTACTCGGTTGGAGTCAAGCTCGTTGGATCGTGTTTGGATCGAGTCTCTTGGAGAAGGAGTTCTACAAGAAGATCTCGGTATTGTATTTAGTTTAGTATGTTTAGATCATTGTAAAGATTAGATAGTGTTGATATGCTCAAGTTCACAATACACACACATGTTTTAAGTTTGTGGTTTTCGTTTCTCAGTTTAACCGATATTAGATTTCATGTCAAAAACATAGATATAATATCTTTCATGTATATTGGATTTTATCCATATACAATATGCTTCAAAGTTGTTTCAATATCCTGTTTTTGTATTTGCATAAGTTTTGGAGAAAACGGTTTTCCATTTCAAAAATCTAAGTTTGAAAAATACCGATTTTGTTTAAGGCAAAATTTTCATATCACAAAAATGGTTCAAATTATTTATAATATGTGTTGAATGTTTATCACACATATTTGTATTTCAAAGATCTTACAAGAACATATTATTGTGAAATTTATGTGATCTTATGGAATTTTATGGAAGTTAAAATACCTAAGTTTTAATCCCTAAACAAGCTGACCTAGCCTTCTGCCGGTCGACCGGACGGTCAACTGAGGCAGAAGTTGGACATGCACAAACGTGCACGGTTGTTTATGAAAGTACACCTGGAGGGGGTGAATAGGTGTATGGCTAATCTAATGACAAATAATGTAGAATTAAAATTAAATTGTAACACACTTAGTGTAACCAAAGAGTGTAGCCGAATTCCCGGTAAAGGGTTCTGGACTATCTCCTCTAAATTTTTTAAATAAGAGTTGAGGTGCTATTTGAAGCTCTCTTGGTCGAACACAAGTATGGGCACACACAAGCAATATCAAGCATAAAAGTATGAATGAACAATATGAATCAATTCAAGGTAAATAAGAGAGAGAGTTTAGAGATAGTGGATCAATCGTAAACACCAAGATATGTTTCGAGGTTCGAGCACCCGACTCTACGTCCCCGCCTTCACACAGAAGGAGTTTCACTATAGCGTCCACACAAGACTTCCCACACAGGGAACCTCCACTGAGGATTTGGGCAAATACAATTAGGAGTACACAACTCCTCTCTCAAACACCAACAACCTCTACACAAGAGGCTAGGCATAAAGCCAAAGCAAAAGAAAAGATTTACAACACTTGGTGGTTTCAACAAACCACAAACCAAATTTTCTCACTAAACAAGATCCTATAAATAGGATAGATATGATAGCTCAAGTGTGAGAAAATAAAGTGTTTGAAATAAAGAAAAGAACTTGGGAAACTCTCCAAATAGATATAAAAATTTAGATAAAAAACCAATTGCCAAAAAACTCTATTTTCTTTGAAATTCCAACACTTTAAAAATAAATAAAGATTGATCTTTTAAACCCAAAAACTCTTTTAAACTTGTAGCTAAAACACTTCTAAAGATGAGAAAATTTGCTCTTAAAATTGTTATTTAAAAACAGCTCAAATGTGGGGTAATTATAGCCCCAAACAAAATCTGCCCGTTGGCAGCAGTAAAGGTCAGAAATGACCTTCCAGTCGACCGGCCGGTCGACCGGCCAACGATCATTTTTATGACCTATTTTGCCACCAGTCGACCGCCCGGTCGACCGGGCCTGGAAACAGGGAGCAACGACTCTCTATCCAGTCGATTGCCCGGTCGACCAGAACTGGATATAGAGAGCAGAGCTCTCAGCCGGTCGATCGGGGCCATTTTCAGAGAGTAAAACTCTGTAGATGGTCGACCGCTTGGTCGACCGGCCCACCAGTCCAAACAGCCATGCACAACTGTGCACATCGATCGACCGGACCGATCGACTGACTTCTGCCTCAGTCGACCGTCCGGTCGACCGGCAGAAGGCAGGTCAGCTTTGTTTTTAGGATTAAAAACTTAGTTATTTATTATCAAATAAATCCCATAAAATCACATAAATTCCAAAAAAATATGTTCTTGTTAGATCTTTAAAATACAAATATGTGTGATAAAAATTCAACACATATTATAAACAATTTGAACCATTTTTGTGATATGAAAATTTTACCTTTGAACGAAAATCGTATTTTTCAAAAACCAAACTTTGAAATGGAAATTCGATTTTTCAAAACACATGTAAATACAAAAATATGATATTTAAACAACTTTGAAGCATATCGTATATGGACATAATCCAATATATATTTAAAGAATTATATCAATGTTTTTGATATGAAATCCAATATTGGTTAAACCGAAAACCAAAAACCAATAAACTTTAAAAAACTTGTGTGTGTATGTGAAATTGAGCATATTAACACTATCTAATCTTTACAATGATCTAAACACAATCTTAAACTTAACAAACCGAGGTCTTCTTTTAGAACTCCTTCTCCAAGTCGACTCGATCCAAAACCGATCCAACGAGCTTGACTCCAACTGAGTGCTAGATGCGATCTTGATGCTCGAGCTCTTGAATAAATATATGATAGCTCCAAAATATCTTTGTTGAAGCTAATCACCTACTAATATTTTGATCAAATATCTAAAACTAAATATCACAAGATTATTAATAAACTATAACTACATGACTTAATCATCATCAAAACTAGAGTGAAGGGCATCTGGGCCAACAATCTTCCCCTTTTTGTTGATGACAAAACTCATGGAGTTATATATGCATGGATTAAAGTTAAGCTTCATAGAAGCACCCCCTTAACTCATGCATAGCAATAAACATAAAGATATGCAATGAATGCTCAACATAAACATGCGTAGATAAGCATATAAACATGATCTTTGATACCAATGAAATAAACATGCTCTTGATATCAATTTTTTAAAAAATGTTCTTAAAAAAAATGCTCTTGACAAAAGATGCTCTTGATACCAATGGTAAAAGATAGCAAATTAAATAAACATATTAAATAAACATACATATATAAATCTCCAAAATATCTCTCCCCCTTTTTGTCAATTCATTAACAAAGGGGTATAAACACTAAAAGGCAGAAATAATATTTTTCTTTCTTTTTGCATAAATCAAAATAATAAAGGTGTATATGCTATATACATTCATGAAGAGGAGAGACGTGAAGTTAACTTCCCCTGCATACATGCATTTATATGAAAAGAGATGATGAAACCCTAACCACATAAAGCATAATATACAATATATAAAAGGAGATGTGAAGCTCCCTCTACACACGTGTAAGACATAAAGAAGAGCGGTCAAGATCCTTAATATGAGATACACTCAACATGAATATATATAGAGAAGATATTAAGCTTCTCTTGAATATAAGCAATAAATATCAAAATATTTTGATACCAAATTATGATGCCAATAGAAACTATACAAAATTTGAAGGTACCAAAAGATACCAATTGAAAACATCATGTAAAGATTTGATACCAATAGAGAATGAAAATATTGCATGTTTTTTAAACCAATTGAAACAAATATATATTGTAAATCTTGATACCAATTGTAAATATTAGTACCAATTTAAAACATTATTACACTTTTGATACCAATTGTAAGAATATATATATTGTAAGTATTGATATCAAATGGAAATAAAATCATTGTTCAATTTCAATATCAAAACCAATTTCAATAAATTTGGTTTTTACTTTCATTTTATGCAAACACAATTCACTTCAATAAAGATACTAATATAAAATGAAGTATGATACCAAAAAGTATAAACCAATCCTTTTTGGTTAAACACTAAAATCATTTTGCAATAAAGATATCAAATAGAGAATAATATCAATTTAATATTCTTGATACTAATATTGAAAATAAAACATATACCAATTGAAAATATTTTTCATTAGGAGCATAGGAAACCAATTGAAAACTAAGATATCAACTAACAAATATCATTTTTCAACATAAAAAGTGGGAGTAAGATACCAATTTTAAACAAAACTGATTGAAAGGAAAAAACATGAATTTTTCTCCCCTTTATGAAATACACATGAAAACGATGCATAAGCTTGTATAAGATACCAATTAAAAATAATTGTCATTAAGGACTAAATCAAGCTTAGCATAGCAAAATTTATGCTTAAAGATATAGAGATATAGTAAGCACAATCAAAACATATATATATGTATGAAAAGTTAAATACCAATTAAATTGATACTATTTGAAGTTGAAGCATACATATATAGAAACAAATATGAGTATACAAAATAGATATCAATTGTGATACTAATTGAAAACACAATGAGGATTAAGTGTATAACTCATAAAGACCACCCTATCATGCACAAGTTAAAATGATTTTCAATTTGAGCATACAAGGCATGGTCGCCCATCCAACCACTCTTCGATGGAAGGGATTTTCAAAAATAAGTTTGAAAATAATTTTAGCATAATTGAAATCTCTTCCAAAATGAAGAAATATGCAGTTGTTTTATGATAAATTTAAAACTAGTACGAAATCCTTCAAGTAAGGAATAAAACAAGAATATAATCCATGAAAATATGACAATCACACAATCAACAACACTCAAAATCCATATAGCATATAGAAAGCTCATGAAAACAAAAATCATGAGTAAACATCAAATAATGTGAGTGTACAAAGTCATGTAGTCAACAAAATCATGGAATGAGGTATTTAATCTCAATATGAAATTCCTTTATCAAAATCATCAAAAAATTAATTTCAAGGTATGTGTATGTTTGGTCTAAATTAGAAGTACACATACATATCCAAACACAAATGAGTCTACAAAGAATTTTGCATAAAGGCAAATGACTCAAGGTTATATATGTATATCTTAAAGTTTTGACAAAATTAGCATATACATGAAGTTAAACTATATTATCATAAAAACATGTCCAAATATAGGGAATGCATTAATCATTAAAACTAGATTATACTAGCACATCTAATGAGTACAAATGAGCAATTAGGTACAAACATATAATTATCAATTTGTGGCTCAATAGTTGTACAAATATATACACAAGTTTTAATAAAAGTTACATCTAAATATGTAATCAAATTATGAAGCATAAAAAAAAACATAAACTATATGATCATTATATGAATGCACATGTTTAGAGTTATGATATACACGATAGCTAAACTAAAGTGAGACAATAAAATATGGATCCATATGAACATGAATGTATCTCAATTATCATACATGTATGTCACAAGTCTAATTATCATGGCATTTAACATAATAATCAAAATATGCTAAAAATCAATAACATAAAAGCCTGTAAATTAAATGGGAGTTAGAGATCGTTACAAAACCATGAGGGCAATTCTCTAGGCTCCAAATCATGGTGGTCCTCCCACCAACTCCCCTTGAAAGTGATGCATCCAAAATAGTCACTGTTTAGCTCGGAACGCATTCACCTCAAGGAACCAATGCCCTCATGACGAGTGAGAGCCCACACCTACATCAAATAAAATAGGAGTGGCTTTTGGTACCCATACCTTATTGGGTCCATGGGGGTTAGCATCTTTCCTAACCCAAACAAATCTATTTGCAAAATTTTCATTATGTACTCTATCATAACAAAATTTTACAAGGTGGCCCTTTCGTCCACAATGTGTACAAGTGTACACATGAGCATACTTAGTGTTATATGTGTGAACGTTGGAAGCATGTGTATGCCATGTATAGTGTGCATGCATATGTGAAACTTATTTCTTTCGAAACAAGGATTCCAACCTTATGTGATTCATGGCACATTGGCTCAAAGTGGAGTCCAAACAATCAACACTCTTCTTTAAATTACAAATATCATTTTCAATCATGGAAGAAGAGGTGGAGCATGCTATAGTAACACTAGACGGTGAGGCTACACTAGCATGGCAAACATGAGAAGACAAATCATTTTTCAAAGATTTATTTTTGTTAGAAATCAAATCCAAATTCTTTGAAATAGAAGCAATTTTGTTTTTCAAGGATTCATTTTCTTTTAAAACAAAAACAAGTTTTGAAGATAGAATTTCATTTTTATTCAAAATTCATCACAAGCATTTTTATTTATCAATATTTCATTTTTCTTTTAGGGCAAGGTCAAGTTGGGATTTCAATGAGTCCCTTTCATTTGAAATCTCATCCCTCTCTTGCAAAATAACATCAAATTTAGAAGATAAATTTTTATTTTCTTCTTTTAATGCAAAACTTTTCTTTTTCAAGAGTTTATATCTTTCTAACAATTTTTCACAACCTATAACTAGTTTATTATTTACAGCATGTGCATCCATACACTCATTACAAGAAGAACTATTATTATCATCTAGTTTAGTATCCGAATATACCTCAAGGGAGTCATTCCCTTGGACCATGAAGCATCATTGGTCGGACTCTTCTCCACTAGATTTCTCCTCCTCATTGATTGGCGTTTGAAGCTCGGGAGAGGTCAAAGTGTTCCACACTGCAAAAGCGAAATCACAATGAGAAACCATATAAAAATATTCTTTGTTAAGTGTGCTTCTAAGTGCTATTAGGGTTTGTGCATTAGCCTCTATATGCTTGCTATTATCAAGATAGGATTTCTTGGTAGCGGTAAGGAAAACATGCAAACTTAGGATTTTGAGGTACATACGCATTCTAAGCTTCCACATATTGATGTCATCAAACATGGGAAGTGCAAAGTAAATCATGAGTGTGTAAACAAATAAGTGTGGAAATGCAAATACTAGATTAGCAAACCAAGGTCTCGCTCCTAAGTGGTTAAATCTAATATCGGGAGCGTAGGCTCTGATACCAATTGAAAGTACACCTAGAGGGGCGTAACTAGGTGTATGGCTAATCTATTGACAAATAATGCGAAATTAAAAACTAAATTGTAACACACTTAGTGTAACCAAAGAGTGTAGCCGAATTCTCGGTGTAGGGCTCTGGACTATCTCCTCTAAATTCCTCTAAATAAGAGTTGAGGTGCTATTTGAAACTCTCTTGGTTGAACACTGTATGGGCACACACAAGCAATACCAAGCATATAAGTATGAATGAACAATATGAATCAATGCAAGGTAAATAAGAGAGAGTTTAGAGATAGTGGATCAATCGTAAACACCGAGATATGTTTCAAGGTTCGAGCACCCAGCTCTACGTCCCCGCCTTCACACAGAAGGATTTCCACTATAGCGTCCACACTGGACTTCCCACACAGGGAACCTCCACTGAGGATTTGGGTAAATACAAATAGGAGTACACAACTCCGCTCTCAAACACCAATAACCTCTACACAAGAGGCTAGGCACAAAGCCAAAGCAAAAGAAAAGATTTACAACACTTGGTGGTTTCAACAAACCACAAACCAAATTTTCTCACTAAACAAGATCATATAGATAGGATAGATATGATAGCTCAAGTGTGAGAAAATAAAGTGTTTGGAACAAAGAAAAATACTGGAAAAATCTCCAAATAGATATAGAAATTTAGATAAAAAACTAATTGCCAAAAGACTCTATTTTCTTTGAAATTCCAACACTTTAAAAACAAATAAAGATTGATCTTTTAAACCCAAAAACTCTTTTAAAACTTGCAGCTAAAATACTTCAAAAGATGAGAAAATTTGCTCTTAAAATTGTTATTTAAAAATAGCTCAAATGTGGGGTATTTATAACCCCAAATAAAATCTGCCCGTTGGCAGCAGCAAAGGTCAGAAATGACCTTCCAGTCGACCGGCTGGTTTACCGGCCAACTATCATTTTTATGACTGTTTTGCCATCGGTCGCCGCCCGGTCGACCGGGCTAGAAATAGAGAGCAATGGCTCTCTATCCGGTCGACCGCCTGTCGACTGGAACTGGATATAGAGAGCAGAGCTCTCTGCCGGTAGACCGGGGCCATTTTCAGAAAGCAGAACTCTCTAGACGGTCGACCGCCCGGTCGATCAATCCACCAGTCCAAACAGCCATGCACGTCTGTGCACGTCGATCGACTGAACCGGTCGACGACTTCTTCCTCGGTCGACCGGCAGAAGGCAGGTCAGCGTTATTTTTAGGGATTAAAAACTTGGTTATTTATTATCAAATAAATCCCATAAAATCACATAAATTCTACAAAAATATGTTCTTGTTATATCTTTGAAATACAAATATGTGACAAAAATTCAACACAAATTATAATCAATTTGAACCATTTTTGTGATATGAAAATTTTGCCTTTGAAGAAAAATCTTATTTTCCAAAAACCAAACTTTGAAATGGAAATTCGATTTTTCCAAAACAAATGTAAATACAAAACATGATATTTAAACAACTTTGAAGAATATTGTATATGGATAGAATCAAATATACATATAAAGAATAATATTATGTTTTTGACATGAAATCTAATATTGGTTAAACCGAAAACCAAAAACCAATAAACTTAAAAAACTTGTATGTGTGTGTATGAACTTGAGCATATCAACACTATCTAATCTTTATAATATCTAAATACAATCTTAAACTAAACAAACCGAGGTTTTCTTGTAGAACTCCTTCTCCAAGTAGACTCGATCCAAAACCGATCCAATGAGCTTGACTCCAACCGAGTGCTAGATGCAATATGACGCTCGAGCTCTTGAATCAAAATATGATAGCTCCAAAATACCTTTGTTTAAGCTAATCACCTACTAATATCTTGATCAAATATCTGAAACTAAATATCACAAGATTATTAATAAACTATAACTACATGACTTAATTATCATCAAAACTAGAGTGAAGGGCTTCTGGGCCAACAATCTCCCCCTTTTGATGATGATAAAAGTCATGGAGTTATATATGCATGGATTAAAGTTAAGCTTCATAGAAGCTCCCACTTAACTCATGCATAGCAATAAACATAAAGATATGCAATGAATGCTCAACATAAATATGCATAAATAAGCATATAAACATGATTTTTGATACCAATGAAATAAACATGCTCTTGATATCAATTTTTTAAAAAAATGCTCTTAAAAAAAATGCTCTTGACAAAAGATGCCCTTGATACCAATGGTAAAAGATAACAAATTAAATAAACATATTAAATAAACATGCATATATAAATCTCCAAAATATCTCTCCCCCTTTTTGTCAATTCATTAACAAAGGGATACAAACGCTAAAAGACAGAAATAATATTTTTCTTCCTTTTGCATAAATCAAAACAAAAAAGGTGTATATGCTATATACATTCATGAAGAGGAGAGACGTGAAGTTAACTCCCCTTGCATACATACATTTATAATATGAAAAGAGATGACTAAACCCTAGCCACATAAAGTATAATATACAATGAATAAAAGGAGATGTGAAGCTCCCTCTACACACGTGTAAGACATAAAGAAGAGTGGTCAAGCTCCTCAATATGAGATACACTCAACATGAATATATATAGAGAAGATGTTAAGCTTCTCTTGCATATAAGCAATAAATATCAAAATATTTTGATACTAAATTATGATACTAATAGAAACTACACAAAATTTGAAGGTACCAAAGATACCAATTGAAAACATCATGTAAATATTTAATACCAATAGAGAATGAAAACATTATGTGCTTTTAATACCAATTGAAACAAATATATACTGTAAATCTTGATACCAATTATAATATTAGTACCAATTTAAAACATTTTATACTTTTGATACCAATTGTAAGAATACATACATACATACATACATACATACATACATATATATATATATATATATATATATATATATATATATATATATATATATATATATATTGTAAGTATTGATACCAAATGAAAATAAAAACATTGCTCAATTTCAATATCAAAACCAATTTCAATAAATTTGGTTTTTACTTTCATTTTAGGTAAACACAATTCACTTCAATAAAGATACTAATATAAAATGAAGTATGATACCAAAAAATATAAACCAATCCTTTTTGGTTAAACACTAAAATCATTTTGCAATAAATATACCAAATAGAGAATAATATCAATTTAATATTCTTGATACCAATATTGAAAATGAAACATATACTAATTGAAAATATTTTTCATTAGGAGCGTAGGAAACCAATTGAAAAATAAGATATCAATTAGGAAATATTATTTTTCAATATAAAGAGTGGGAGTAAGATACCAATTTTAAACAAACCGATTGAAAGGAAAAAAACGTGAATTTTTCTCCCCTTTATGAAATACTCATGAAAACGATGCATAAGCTTGTATAAGATACCAATTGAAAAATAAGTGTCATTAAGGACTAAATCAAGCTTAGCATAGTAAAATTTGTGCTTAAAGATATAGAGATATAGTAAGTACAATCAAAACACATATATATGTATGAAAAATTAAATACCAATCAAAATTGACACTATTTGAAGTTGAAGCATACATATATAGAAACAAATATGAGTATACAAAATAGATATCAAATTAGATACCAATTGAAAACACAATGAGAATCAAGTGTATAACTCATAAAGACCACACTATCATGCACAAGTTAAAATAATTTTCAATTTGAGCATACAAGGCATGGTCGCCCATCCAACCACCCTTCGATGGAAGGGGTTTTCAAAAATAAGTTTGAAAATAATTTTAACATAATTAAAAACTCTTTCAAAATGAAGAAATACGCGCTAGTTTTATGATAAATTTGAAAACTAGTACAAAATCCTTCAAGCAAGGAATAAAATAAGAATATAATCCATGAAAATATGACAATCACACAATCATCAACACTCAAAATCTATATAGCACATAGAAATCTCATGAAAATAAAAATCATGAGTAAACATTAAATAATATGAGTGTACAAAGTCATGTTGTCAATAAAATCATAGAATGAGGCATTTAAGCTCAATATGAAATTACTTTATCAAAATAATTAAAACTAAATCAACTTCAAGGTATATTTATGTTTAGTCTAAACTAGAAGTATACATACATATCCAAACACAAATGAGTTCACAAAGAATTTTGCATAAAGGAAAATGACTCAAGGTTATATATGTATATCTTAAAGTTTTGGCAAAATTAGCATATACATGAAGTTAAACTATATTATCATAAAACATGTCCAAAAATAGGGAATACAAGTTGAAATTCATTAATCATCAAAACTAGGCTATACTAGTACATCTAATGAGTACAAATGAGCAATTAAGTATAAACATACAATAATCAATTTGTGGCTCAATAATTGTACAAATATATACACAAGTTTTAATGAAAGTTACATCTAAACATGTAATCAAATCATGAAGTATAAAACAAAACATAAACTAATATGATCATCATATGAATGCACATGTTTAGAGTTATAATATACACGATAACTAAACTAAAGTGAGAACACAAAATATGGATCCATATGAACATGGGTGTATCTCAATTACCATACATGTATGTCACAAGTCTAATTACATGGTATTTAACATAGTAATCAAAATATGCTAAAAATCAATAACATAAAAGCATGTAAACTAAATGGGAGTTAGAGATCGTTAGCAAAACTATGAGGGTAAATCTCTAGGTTCCAAATCATGGTGGTCCTCCCACAAACTCCCCTTGAGAGTGATGCATCTAAAATAGTCACCGTTTAGCTCGGAATGCATTCACCTCAAGGCACCAATGCCCTCACGACGAGTAAGAGCCCACATTTATATCAAATAAAATAAGAGTGACTTTTGGTACCCATACCTTATTAGGTCCATGGGGTACCTTTCCTAACCAAAACAAATCTATTTGCAAAATTTTCATTATGTACTATATCATAACAAAACTTTACAAGGTGGCCCTTATGTCCACAATGTGTACAAGTGTACACATGAGCATACTTAGTGTTATGTGTGTGAACGTGGGAAGCATGTGTATGCCGTGTATGATGTGCATGCATATGTGGAACTTGTTTCTTTTGAAACAAGGATTCCAACCTTGTGTGGTTCATAGCACATTGGCTCAAAGTGGAGCCCAAACAATTAACACTCTTCTTTAAATTACAAATATCATTTTCAATCATAGAAGAAGAGGTGGAGCATGCTATAGTAACACTAGATGGTGAGGCTACACTAGCATGGCAAACATGAGAAGACAAATCATTTTTCAAAGATTTATTTTCGTTAGAAATCAAATCCAAATCCTTTGAAATAGAAGCAATTTTGTTTTTCAAGGATTCATTTTCTTTTAAAACAAAAACAAGTTTTGAAGATAGAATTTTATTTTTATTCAAAACTTCATCACAATCATTTTTATTTATCAATATTTCATTTTTCTTTTAGGGCAAGGTCAAGTTGGGATTTCAATGAGTCTCTTTCATTTGAAATCTCATCCCTCTTACAAAACAACATTAAGTTTAGAAGACAAATTTTTATTTTCTTCTTTTAATGCAAAACTTTTCTTTTTCAAGAGTTTATATCTTTCTAACAATTTTTCACAACCTATACCTAGTTCATTATTTACAGCATGTGCATCCATACACTAATTATAAGAAGAACTAGTACTATCATCTAGTTTAGTATCCGAATATACTTCAAGGGAGTCATTCCTTGGACCATAAAGCAACGTTGATCGGACTCTTCTCCACTAGATTTCTCCTCCTCATTGATTGGCGTTTGAAGCTCGGGAGAGGTCAAAGTGTTCCACACTACAAAAGTGGAATCACAATGAGAAACTATACACAAATATTCTTTGTTAAATGTGCTTCTAAGTGCCATTAGGGCTTGTGCATTGGCCTCTATATGCTTGCTATTATCAAGATATGATTTCTTGGTAGCGGCAAGGAAAACATGCAAACCTAGGGTTTTGAGGTACATACGCATTCGAAGCTTCCACATATTGATGTCAGAAACATTAAACATGGGAGGTGCAAAGTAATCTACGAGTGTGTGTAAACAAATAAGTGTGCAAATGCAAATACTAGATTAGCAAACTAAGATCTCACTCCTAGGTGGTTAAACCTAATATCAGGAGCGTAGGCTCTGATATCAATTGAAAGTACACCTAAAGGGGGTGAATAGGTGTATGGCTAATCTAATAACAAATAATACGGAATTAAAAATTAAATTGCAACACACTTAGTGTAACCAAAGAGTGTAGCTGAATTTCCGGTGAAGAGCTCTGAACTATCTCCTCTAAATTCCTCTAAATAAGAGTTGAGGCGCTATTTGAAGCTCTCTTGGTTGAACACAAGTATGGGCACACACAAACAATACCAAACATAAAAGTATGAATGAACAATATGAATTAATGCAAGGTAAATAAGATAGTGATGTTGGAACATGTTTCGATGAAGACTTTGTGGTGCATTTCATTTGGAGCTCTAACACATGATGAATCAAGAGTTCTACATAATCAAGATGTCCCAAGGAGAGTTA
Organism: Agave tequilana; assembly: GCA_038442645.1. NCBI lineage: Eukaryota > Viridiplantae > Streptophyta > Magnoliopsida > Asparagales > Asparagaceae > Agave > Agave tequilana. The sequence goes on from JAVJIF010012637.1 coordinate 18,231, forward strand.
ATATGATGTATTTTGTAAAGATAAAATAGCATGTAAAAAGCCTTGACACATATACTCATATCACAGTCCTGTTAGTCGACTAATACCTATATCAAGTCGACTAATCACTTGTATAGTCGACTTGACAAAAACCCCTAGTCGACTAAGTCTTGTGTCAAAATAGACCCAACTCTCTGTTTGTGCATTAGTCAACTTAACAGTCAAATGTAGTCGACTAATAGCAAGTGTAGTCGACTAATTCCTTACCCCTAGTCGACTAATTCCTGGTCCAGTCGACTTATAAGTAGTTGCAGTCGACTTGAATCAGTTATCTAGAAAACTGTCAGGCCAACGTCTCTTGACCTAGTCGACTTATAGTCAAACCTAGTCGACTAATAGAAGGAAAATTGCCTAGTCTAGTCGACTAACCCATATGTCAAGTCAACTATAGGCAGTTTCTGACTGTTGGACAGTTTTCGTTATCTGGTCTTTTGTGTAACGAATTCCAACATTTCTATCATTTGAATTGCTCCTATAACTACCCTAACTTACCCTAGTCTTCAGCTATATAAAGGGTAGTTAGTCCAAAGGCCAAGTACCAAGAAAATTCTTCAGTTTTTCAAAGCCAAAATTCTGTCAAAATCTGAAAACTGATTCCAACTTCTGTTCTTCACCAAAAGTCATTTCCATTGTGAAGTTCTCTGAAGTTTCTCCTATACTAGACCTTGTCCACGTTCATACACAGTACCAAGGCTTATAGGAAAGTTGGAATACTCAAAGCAAGCATTATACACGGGTGGCTTCTTGGTGTAGAGGCAGTTGTACAAGGTGAAGTGTATTCTCTTGGTGGAAGAGAAGGTGTTCTCTTGGATGTAGAGAAGGTGTACACATTTGGCAAAGGGAATTTGTCAAGTGGAGTTCATGGTTGTGATTTTGGGTGTACAAAATCAAGGATAAAGGAAAATCTCAAGCGGGTGGCTTGGGGACTGGATGTAGGTCACAAGGACCGAACCAGGATGAATCTCTCTTGTTTGCGTTTGTCTATTTTCTGAGATTTGTTTTTCTTTTTGCAAGTTTATTTATTTGCTTAATGTTAATCCTTCTTGTTTTAGTTTTGTTTTGACTTGGGTATTTTTAGATCTATAATTGCCAACAGAGATAGTTCGGCATTTATTATCATCTCTCGGGGACCAACAATTTGTATCAGAGCGGGTACAAGTCAACAACAAAGATGGCAACGGAGTTCTCATCATCCCAATTCAAAGAAGACATTCTACACAACGTCCACCGCTATTTGACGTATCCAACTACAACTATTGAAAGTGTAGAATGAATATCTACTTGTAATCGTTCAACTACGACCTTTGGAACATTGTTGAAGCATCGTACACCAAGCCAACAACCAGCTACAATGCTTGGAGTGAAGATCAAAAGAAGAACGCGAACCTTGACGCCAAAGCGATGAATGCCTTATTCTGTGCCTTAACCAAAGAAGAGTTCAACCGTGTGTCAACAGCCACTTCTGCACATCAAATATGGCATACTCTTCAAGTAACACACGAAGGCACAAGTAAAGTTAAGGAATCTAAGATATCTATTCTTGTCCACAGGTTTGAATTATTCAAAATGGAGGAGAATGAAACCATATCTGAAATGGTTACAAGATTCACCGACATCACCAATTCCTTAGCATCCCTTGGAAAGGACTACACCCAAGTTGAAAGAATCCGCAAGATCCTTCGTGCACTCACACTAGAATGGGAGAAGAGACAACCGCCATTGAAGAGGCGAATGATCTCTCAACTATGACATTAGAAAACCTAATCGATAATCTAATGGCATATGAAGTGCAGTTAGAAGAAAGAAAGAAGGACGAACGATAACACCGCTCAAAGAAGAAAGAACTCGCCTTCCATGCATCCTCCGACACGGACGATTCCAATGACGATGAAGAGGAGATGGCAATGCTTTCAAAGAAATTCAGGCGATTCTTAAAGCAAGGTAAATTCAAATGCTTTAATTGTGATAAACCAGGTCATATGAAGATGGATTGCCCTTTGCTCAAGAAGAAAGAAAAATACAAGAGCAAAAAGTTCAGAAAGAAGAAAAACTACGAAGCATCATCAGAATACAGTGATTCATCTTCCTCGGATAAAGAAGAAACCACTGAACGTGTCAACCTATGTTACATGGCACTGGAAGATGATGAGGTATCGTTTACTGAACTTTCTGATGCATTTCATGAATTGTTTATTAATCTGAAAAATGAAAAATTGAAAAATAAAGTTTTATCAAAAGAAAATGAAAAACTTTTAAAGGAAAATTCATGTTATGCTTTACAAGTATCTTCTATAAATTCTCAACAAGATGAGTTTGAAATAGTCATATCATCTTTGAAAAATGAAAATGAGAAGTTTATAAAAGAGAACATTTTTCTGAAAAAGGAAACTGAATCTTTGAATAAAAGGATTTCTATTTTAGATAAAGATATTTTAGTTTTCAAAAAGAAATATGAAGATCTTTTGCAAAATGTGACTAAGTTCAATAAAGGAAAAGAAAAATTGAATGATTTATTATCTTTTCAGAAGTTGTCACATGATAATCATTATGGTATTGGATATAATGAAAAGTCTTCATATGTTAATAATCCATATGTGAAAAGAAAGTCTAATCATGTTTCAAAAAGAATTAAGACAAAGTTTATATGGATTCCTAAGAATTTATGTTTACATGATAAAAATACATATATTGCTCATACATTCATGATATATGTGATTCTTGCAACTATGTGTATACTAACAGGTGAAAACCAAATTCTAAATGGATTTGGACTCCTAAAGGTTAATATGTTCTTTTATGTTTGGTACCATCTAACGTTTATCTTGCAGGTATCATATAAAAGTTAATAAGAACATATATATATATATATATATATATATATATATATTATATATATATATATATACTAATATATTTGTTGCAGGGGAGAACAAAGTCTTTTCATATTTGTTATAACCCAATTTCTGCAGGGGGAGCACTTGTGCACACAAAGCGTCATCATCAAAAGGGGGAGAATGTTGGAACATGTTTCGATGAAGACTTTGTGGAGCATTTCATTTGGAGCTCTAACACATGATGAATCAAGAGTTCTACATGATCAAGATGTCCCAAGGAGAGTTGATATGATGTATTTTGTAAAGATGAAATAGCATGTAAAAAGCCTTGACACATACTCATATCACAGTCCTGTTAGTCGACTAATACCTATATCAAGTTGACTAATCACTTGTATAGTCGACTTGACAAAAACCTAGTCGACTAAGTCTTGTGTCAAAACAGACCCAACTCTCTGTTTGTGCATTAGTCAACTTAACAGTCAAATGTAGTCGACTAATAGCAAGTGTAGTCGACTAATCCCTTACCCCTAGTCGACTAATTCCTGGTCCAGTCGACTTATAAGTAGTTGCAGTCGACTTGAATCAGTTATCCAGAAAACTGTCAGGCCAACGTCTCTTGACCTAGTCGACTTATAGTCAAACCTAGTCGACTAATAGAAGGAAAATTGCCTAGTCTAGTCGACTAATCCATATGTCAAGTCGACTATAGGCAGTTTCTGACTGTTGGACAGTTTTCGTTATCTGGTCTTTTGTGCAACGAATTCCAACGTTTCTATCATTTGAATTGCTCCTATAACTACCCTAACTTAAACTAGTCTTCAGCTATATAAAGGGTAGTTAGTCCAAAGGCCAAATACCAAGAAAAATCTTCAGTTTTCCAAAGCCAAAATTCTGTCAAAATCTGAAAACTGATTCCAACTTCTGTTCTTCACCAAAAGTCATTTCCATTGTGAAGTTCTCTGAAGTTTCTCCTATACTAGACCTTGTCCACGTTCATACACAGTACCAAGGCTTATAGGAAAGTTGTAATACTCAAAGCAAGCATTGTACACGGGTGGCTTCTTGGTGTAGAGGCAGTTGTACAAGGCGAAGTGTATTCTCTTGGTGGAAGAGAAGGTGTTCTCTTGGATGTAGAGAAGGTGTACACATTTGGCAAAGGGGATTTGTCAAGTGGTGTGCATGGTTGCGATTTTGGGTGTTTAAAATCAAGGATAAAGGAAAATCTCAAGCGGATGGCTTGGGGACTGGATGTAGGTCACAAGGAACGAACCAGGATAAATCTCTCTTGTTTGCGTATGTCTATTTTCTGAGATTTGTTTTCCTTTTTGTAAGTTTATTTATTTGCTTAACGTTAATCCTTCTTGTTTTAGTTTTGTGTTGACTTGGGTATTTTTAGATCTATAATTGCCAACAGAGATAGTTCCGCATTTATCATCATCTCTCGGGGACCAACAAGTGATTTTAGAGTGTGTGGATCATCGCAAACACCGAGATATGTTTCAACGTTCGAGCACCCAGCTCTACGTCCCCGCCTTCATACAGAAGGATTTCCACTATAGCGTCAACACAGGACTTCCCACACAGGGAACCTCCACTGAGAATTTGGACAAATACAATTAGGAGTACACAACTTCTCTCTCAAACACCAACAACGTCTACATAAGAGGCTAGGCACAAAGCCAAAGCAAAAGAAAAGATTTACAACACTTGTGGTTTCAACAAACCACAAACCAAATTTTCTCACTAAATAAGATCCAACAGATTGGATAGATATGATAGCTCAAGTGTGAGAAAATAAAGTATTTGGAACAAAGAAAAATACTTGAAAAAATCTCCAAATAGATATAGAAATTTAGATCAAAAACCAATTGCCAAAGACCCTATTTTCTTTGAAATTCTAACACTTTAAAAACAAATAAAGATTGATCTTTTAAACCCATAAACTCTTTTAAAACTTATAGCTAAAACACTTCTAAAGATGAGAAAATTTGCTCTTAAAATTGTTATTTAAAAACAGCTCAAATGTGGGGTATTTTTAACCCCAAACAAAATCTACCCGTTGGCAGCAGCAAAGGTCAGAAATGACCTTCCGGTCGATCGGCCAATAGTCATTTTTATGACCGTTGTGCCACCGGTCGCCTGTCCGGTCAACCGGGCCTGAAAACATAAAGCAACGGCTCTATGTCTGGTCGACCGCCCGGTCGACCGAAATTGGATACAGAGAGCAGAGCTCTCTACCGGTCGACCGGCTGGTCGACCGGGGCCATTTCCAGAGAGCAGAACTCTCTGGACGGTCGACTTCCCGGTCGACCGGCCTACCAGTCCAAATAGTTGTGCACGTCAGTCAACCAGACCAATCGACTGACTTGTGCTTTGGTCGACCGGCAGACCACCGGCAGAAGGCAGGTCAGCTTTGTTTTTTGGGATTAAAAACTTGGTTATTTATTATCAAATAAATCCCATAAAATCACATAAATTTCACAAAAATATGTTCTTATTAGATCTTTGAAATACAAATATCTGTGACAAAAATTCAACACATATTATAAACAATTTGAACCATGTTTGTGATATGAAAATTTTGCCTTTGAACGAAAATCGTATTTTCCAGAAACCAAACTTTGAAATGGAAATCCGATTTTTTCAAAACACATGTAAATACAAAAAGATAATTTTTAAACAACTTTGAAGCATATTGTATATGGATAGAATCCAATATACATATAAAGAATTATATCTATGTTTTTGACATGAAATCCAATATTGGTTAAACTGAAAACTAAACACCAATAAACTTAAAAACTTATGTGTGTATGTGAACTTGAGCATATCAACACTATTTAATCTTCACAATTATCTAAATACAATCTTAAACTAAACAAACCGAGGTCTTCTTATAGAACTCCTTCTCCAAGTCGACTCGATCCAAAACCGATCCAACGAGCTTGACTCCAACCGAGTGCTAGATGCGATCTTGACGTTCGAGCTCTTGAATCAACATATGATAGCTCCAAAATACCTTTGTTGAAGCTAATCACCTACTAATATCTTGATCAAATATCTGAAACTAAATATCAGAAGATTATTAGTAAACTATAACTACATGAGTTAATCATCATCAAAACTAGAGTGAAGGGCCTCTGGGCCAACAGTTTGGGCTGGAAGGCCGGTGACCGCCAGAGAGCTTCTGCTCTCTGGAAATGGCTCCGGTCGACCGCCTGGTCGACAGGCGGTCGACCGGCAGAGAGCTTTGCTCTCTGTTTCCAGGTCCCGATAAACCGGCCGGTCGACCGGTGGCACAATGGTCATAAAAATGACCGTTGGTCGGTCGACCGGAAGGGCAAAATTGCCCTTTGCAGCTGCCAACGGCAGATTTGTTTTGGGCCTATAAATATCCACTTCTTTGGGCTGTTTTAAATAACAATTTCAAGAGCAAAAATTCCCATCTTCTTAAGTGTTTTAACAGCAAGTTTTAAAAGTGTTTTGGGCTTAAAGATTTTATCTTTATTTGTTTTTAAAGGGGTTGAAAAAATCAAGAAAAGGAGAAGTCTTTTGGGAGTTATTTTGATCTTCATTTATATTTCAATCTAGAGTTTTTCCCAAGAGTATTTCTTTGTGATTTTGATTTCCAAACTTTTTATTTTCTCACATTTGAGCTTATCTATCTATCCTATCTATTAGAATCTATTTTGTTGGAAAATTGGTTTGTGATTATTGATACCACCAAGAGTTATAAACCCTCCTTACTTTATGATATCCCTCTAGTGAGAGGTGATTGTGGAGGTTGTGTTAGTATCGCTCTTAGTGAAGAGGTGATTGATGGAGTTATGGCTTTGAGCCTTATCCCTCTTGTGTGAGGTTGATAGTTGTTTGGCTAAGTGCCCATCCCTCTAAGTGTAGAGATCATTTGTGTTGTGCCTTGCCTCTTGTGTAGTGGTTGTATTATTGGAGAGAGAAGTTGTGTAATCCCGGTTTGTATTACCCAAATCCTCAGTGGAGGTTCCCTGTGTGGGAAGTCCTATGTGGACGATATAGTGAAAATCCTTCTGTGTGAAGGCAGGGACGTAGAGCAGTGGTTTGAACCTCGAAACATATCTTATTGTTTGTGTTTGATCCACTATCTCTCTCTCTCTCTCTCTTATTGTGCATTATTTCATATTGTTCATATCATACTTGTATGCTTGGGTTTGTTTGTGTGTCATACTTGTGTTAAACCAAGAGAGCTTCATATAGCACCTCAACCCTTATTTAAAGGAATTTAGAGGAGTTAGTCCAGAGCCCTTCACGGGGAATTCGGCTACACTCTTTGGTTACACTAAGTGTGTTACAATTTATTTTTAATTCTGCATTATCTGTCACTAGATTAGCCTTACACCTATTCACCCCCCTCTAGGTGTACTTTCAATCACCGTGGTAGAAAACGAGAACAAAGAGTTGGTCCAAACTTAACTTCCTACAAAAATTTGAGTTTGCATTGACTATAGGAAGCTCAATCAGCAACTCGTAAGGACTATTTCATGTTTCCCTTCATTGATCAAATGCTTAAATGTTTGGCTGGCAATGAGTATTACTGTTTCTTGGACGGTTACTTGGGGTATAATCAGATTCTCATTGCTCCTGAGGACCAAGAAAAGAATACTTTCACATGTCCATTTGGGACATTTGCTTATCGTCGAATGCCTTTCAACTTGTGCAATGCCCTAACAATGTTTCAACATTGCATATTGAGTCTTTTTTCTGATATGGTAGAATAATTCTTGGAAATCTTCATGGATGATTTCTCCATCTACAGAGATTCATTCACTCAATGTCTTCACCATTTAGAACTTGCCCTCCAACATTGTGCTGTGAAAAATCTGACACTTAACTGGGAGAAATGCCACTTCATGGTAAGACATGAAATTGTCTTGGGTCATGAAATCTCTAAGAAAGAAATTGAAGTGGATAAAGTCAAGATTGAGGTTATTGCTAAGCTCCTCATGCCCAAATGCGTGAAGGATATTCGATCCTTCTTAGGACACGCCGGTTTCTACCGAAAATTTATCAAGGATTTTAGCAAGGTTGCTAGACTCTTGACTAATCTTTTAGCTAAGGACATATCCTTCACTTTTGATGATAAATCTATAAATTCGTGGGAGAAGCTTAAGAAATAGCTTAATTCTGCACCAATCATATCTGTACCGGATTGGTCTAGGTCATTCGAAATCATGTGCGATGCTTCTGATTTTGCCATAGGCGTTGTCCTAGGGCAGCCCATTGATAACAAGCAGCACGTGATTTATTACTCTAGTTCCTACTCTCAAAGATGCTCAAATGAACTACATTATAACCGAGAAGGAGTTCTTGGCAGTATTGTTTGCTTTAGAGAAATTTTGTCCCTACCTACTAGGGTCCAAAATCATAATTTTCACCGATCATTTTGCGCTAAGGTACCTCATGATGAAGAAGGATGTCAAGGCCCGACTCATTCGTTAGATAGTCCTTCAAGAATATGATCTCGAGATTCGAGATAAGAAGGCGCAAAAAATAACATTGCACCATCTCTCGCGTATTCCAAACTCTCCATGTAACGAATTGCCCATGAATGATGACTTTACTGATAAAAAAACTCTTAGCTGTCTTTAGGGAATCTTAGTTTTGCTGATATAGTGAATTACTTAATCATAAACCAAAAATTCCATATCATTGGTCTAAAAATGATGTATACTGGTTCTTATCTCAAATTTGGTATTTTTTTCAGAGAAACCGTATCTTCTTAAGTACTGTTCTGACCAAATTATTAGGAGATGCATTCCTGATGAAGAAATTAAGTGTGTTTTATCCTTCTGTCCGAACTTGCATGCGATGGACACTTTGGTCCCCGCTAGACTGCTGAGAAGGTGCTACAAAATGGGTTCTATTGGCTTACTTTGTTCAAAGATGCTTATGAATTTTGTAAGACATCCCTACGTGCCAGATGGTAGGAAGGATCTCAAAATAAGATATGATGCCCCTCAACCAATTTCTAGAAATAGAACTCCTTGATGTTTGGGGCATCAACTTTATGGGTCCATTTCCTAATTCATTTGAAAACCAATACATATTGGTTGATGTGGACTATGTGTCCAAGTGGGTAGAAGCCATTCCAAGTAAAACTAATGATAACAAAGTTGTTATAAAGTTTTTGAAAGAGAACATTTTCTTCGGAACCCCTCGTGCTATCATCAGTGATAATGGTACTCACTTTTGCAATAGATCCTTTGAAGCACTTATGCGAAAGTATGCTATAACTCATGTTGTCTACACCTTATCATCTTCAAAATAGTGGGCAGGTGGAGGTCTCTAATAGACAAAAGCTTATTTTGGAGAAGACTGTTAATAAAAATCAGAAAGATTGGTCCACCAAACTTGTAGATGCCTTGTGGGCCTATAGGACCGCTTTCAAGACGATTTTAGGAATGCCTCCTTATAGGTTAGTCTTTAGGAAGGCTTGCCGCCTACCTGTTGAGTTAGAGTACCGAGCCTTATGGGCAATAAAGCAGCTAAATTTCGAGTTGAACAAGGCCAGTAACCTTCAGAAGTTACAAATTTCTGAATTAGAAGAGTTAAGAAATGAGGCTTATGAAAATGCTAAGAACACAAAAGATAGAGTTAAGATTTTTCATGATAAACATATCATAACAAAAATATTTGTCCCTGAATAAAAGTCTTACTTTATAATTCTAGGCTTCATCTTTTTTCAGGAAAGCTAAAATCAAGATGGACCGGGCCATTCGTTGTTAAGTCCGTGTTTCCACACGGTGCTGTAGAGATCAGTGACACCAAGAATGGGAATGACTTTAAGGTAAATGGTAAACGTCGTAAACCTTTCTTGAAATCGGTGCCGGTAAATGAAACGGTTATAAGTCTTTTCGACCTAGTGTATCAGTAACTTTACCTCTTTATATTCCATTTCATGCATCTATACCTTTTTTCATACATTGGGGACAATGCATTAGATAAGTGTGGGGGAGGCTTCTAACGTGATTAACATTGTTTAAAAAGAAAAAAGAAAAAACTTTTAAAAAAATAGTATTTGCGTATTTTTTGTAAGAAATTAAGTAAATTTTATAGAATAGGAGAGTCATAATTACGATTTCTTATACTTGGTCAAAATAAGATGACTTGCTGATTTCTAGGGTTAGGAAGAAAATTTGAAAAAGTAATTTAATTTTGATCTTTACCTTGATGAAATATGCACACTTTACACACTACATACTTAAGGTTCAAAAACAAAGATTCTTATACCTTATATATAAAAAAATAAAATGAAAAAAAGAAAGAAAAAGAAATATATATAAATCCTCTGATTAAGCTGGGTATTTGTGCCTCATAAAGTATAAGTATTCACGCCTAAAAATGGTACATTTTATATATAAAAATCCTTAGTTTTGTGGCCTTGTTTGCTCGAGTGCTTAAGTCATTGGAGTTGTTTTCTCACCTGGTGCCCTTAGACTGTACGGTTTGGGTATTACTGACTAAAAGCTCGTTACATTGGCAGATTAGAAAGCCTACTAGAATTAAGAATTAGTACCACCAAAAATAAAAATAAATAAAGCATAAGAGTTAAAGTCAAAATTTCACAATCACGAAGGTGCATATGACTTAGGGTAAAGTAATAGACTAGATGAGAAATACATTTTGACTTCTTACTTTGATTGATGACATATTTTTGAATAGAAACTAAGTTTAGGAATGAAAAGTTTAATTTTCCTATAACTTATAGATTTCTTTAACTTTTATAATAATACTTCAAATATTTTCTTTCTGTTCAAAATACTTTTCAAAAATACTAACACTTTTCTCTTTCTTTGTGGAATTTGTGGGTGCAATCCACAAAAAATCCTCACAAAATAAAATTCGTCCTCTAGGGGTTTTAATAGCTTATTGCACATGCTCAGTGTAATCGAGTGACCTATGAAAGTGGTCCAAAAATTTCTTCGGATTAGTTTTGATGTTTTGCTCGAAGGTGAGCAAAAAGATAAGTGTGGGGGTATGATTGGTCGCGTATATTGCATATATAATATCACATTCACATAATTATTGTCTAATAGATCATGTATTTAGTCTTATATTCTTCCTTATAATATACAGGCCCATTACTAAAGGAGAGAGAAGGAAAACAAGCCCATCAAAATTTTGATTTATTTGAGATTAATTCAAATCAAAGATCAGGGCAGATTAGGGCAAATCAGGGTAAATCAGGGAAGATAAAATCAGTTGAATAAGCAGTTAAAAAAAGATCTTCACAAATTAATTGGTTAAAACCAAAGATCAAAGGAGGTTTAGTCAAAATCCAAGAACCAAACTGAAAATCCAGCTGAGATAAAGTCAAATCATCAAAGCAGGGACCTGCAGCTCCTGGGTGTGGCCACCTGGCCATACCCAGGCCGCGAAAACGCGGCTTTGGCCGCGTTTTCGCGGCTATCTTGTCAAATCTGGGGGAGCATTTTCTCCCCCTATCCTGCATTTTTGTGGCTATCTTGTCAATTCTGGGGGAGCATTTTCTCCCCCTATCTTCGTACGCTCTCCCCCATTTAATTTTTTCCTATAAATACTGCATTTTACAGAGAAGAAGGGACCAAAAATTAGTTTAAATTTTTCTCTTTATTTTAAGGGTTTAGGTTTATTATCAAATAGTTTATGAGAAGCTCTATCTCAGTTCTTAATATGTAGTTCAGTTAAAAAACAAAGTGAGAGAGAGAAAGAGTGATTGTATTCTGAAATTGAAGTAACATCAATAAAGATTCGACGACTTCTTTTCTTCTCCAACTCCCGGGTATGTTGAATTTCAATTTTATGTTTTCTTTTTAGTAGTATGTAGCTAAATCTATTCTTTCTGGGCTTACTAATCTCTCCTCTCTAGTATTGATTCTTGATCGATATTAATGGAAAGACCCAACTGAATCATATGAATGCCTTAAACTAAGCCTTCCTTATTGCGAGTGTTCTTGAAGGCACATAAGGATGGGATTGGATTTTGAACTTAATCTTGAAATTTATCATTAAAAAGAACTTGTTTTTATTCCATACTTGCTTTATTGCTTTGATGATTTAACATTCAATTCAAAAAAAGATTTCAAAAACTAAAGTTTAATTTCTAAAATAAACCATCTTATGTGTTTTACTTGATCTCTTTTAAATACAAGGCTAAACTTTTTGGTCTATGATCTCATTGAGGCACTCGAACTTTTCAAGAAAAGAATTTAGAGTTGGGTAAAGATTAGTGAGCCCGGATTTCTCTTTACTAAAAATAAACAAACACTATCACTATCAAAACCTTTTAAAGATCATTTTCTTCAAGATCTTTCCCAAATTTCAAGTTTTCTTTAAATCATTTCTCTACTTTTCATTCTCTTTTCACATTAAAATAACATCAACACCATTCTTTGCTTTTTAAAACAACACATCGAAATGCTTTCATCGCATCCCTCCTCGTGGACACGACCCATTAACCCAAAACTATATGGTAATTCTCACTGCATTTACTTGCAATCACTGATATTCTTGATATTGGACTACACCTATCTTATCATATACAAGAATGACAATTTATCTATTTCTAAGCAATTTGGGTTATATACATTCAGTTGATGGGGATAATGGGGTATATAGTATATATATGAGGGTTTTCTTATTTGAATTATTCCCTCGATGTACTAATCTCATAGATCCGACAATTGAGTTTATACAACTGGTGTTGCCTACATCTACATATGACATATTTAATTGATGATTCATTACATACTTGGATAAATATGCTTATCACACTAATTTTCATATATTATAATTTTACTTCTTGATCCAGTCCTAATTCTATTTACATTTATTGTTCGCTGCCTGTCTGTTTGACCTGATTACACGAGACTGTAATTCCTGATACACGTATGTTGACTGTGCATGCCACTTAGCTTCATTTTATATACTCGTTGGGTTACTTTCTGATAACCTCTGAACCTGCATGTCCAGATCCCAGAGCGTGGACGATGGTAGACTTTTTTGGAGATCAGTGCGCGCAACAAAAAACTGATAGATCAGCAGTAGATCATCCAAACTCTTTCCTTTTAGCCATCTCTTGATTGGCTCTCGAGATTCCTTCTTGCTGCTCGTGAGCATCTCTCAACTTTTAGTACATTGTAAATCTTCTTATAAATCATTATTTTGCGCCTCTTGGTGATGTAATATTCATATAATATTGGATCACGGTCTGTGTTAACTATGTACTTATACTAATTATGTGAATGTTAATACAACTGTGCTTTCCTACTCTATTTCTTACCTGTACTAATACTTAACGTATTTATGTGAGGGTATTTTTGCCCTGTGCATATACGTTGCAGTAGCGGCTCCGTACCCAGTGGAGCAGGGCGTTACACTATCTGAAGAAATGGATAGAACCGAACAGGGTAAGTGCTCAATATGCTGGCTCAACGGCCAGATTACAACCGTAGCAGATCTCTGGCCATTGAGCCAGAGATTTTGCTCTCATCCTCCACCTCGCTTTGGCACTCCTCTCCTCCTATAAATCCCCACCTTAGTAGAGCAGAGAACATAGGAAAGAGAACTAGGTTTTAGAGTTTTCATTTTAAGGTTAGGATTTTGTTGGTTAGTTGTTGATCAAGAATAATCTTCATTTTATTTTCTTTCGTTTGTTCTAGTTTAGTCTAGAAAAGAGAAAGAGAAATAAGGAGAGTTGTAATTTGTAATTGAAGTGACATCAAGGAGGATTAAGCTCTTACAATTCAAAGTCTCACTCGATTTGGTATGTTGAGTTATTGCTATAATTTCTATGATTATTTTTCTTCATTCATTATTAACTAAATATGTTTTCTGGGCTCACTAAATCTCTACCCATTACTTCTTCTCTTTTGATCAATTTCTTTGAACCCACTTGAATAAAATGCATGCTTTGAATTAAGCCTTGCTCTTAAGCGAGTATTCTTGAAACCACATGAGGATGGTGTTTAATTTTTAACTCTCAATTTAAAACACAACTTTTAAAACTAGTTTTTATTCCATTCTTATTCGCTTGATGGTTTAACATTCAAACTTTAAAACTTTGTTAAAAAGAAGTTGGATTTTTCAATACTTGTCTTACTTGTTTTACTTGATCACTAAACTCGAGGTCAAACTTTTACCAATGATCCAATTGAGACACGACTCTTTCAAAAGGTAAGTATGTAATGGTGTAGTAAATTGGTGAGCCCGGATTTCTTCTCCTTCTAAATGACCCATTTTTTTCACTTAGATTTTCATCACTTTTTCTTAAACCCTAATTCATCCTCTTTTGAGACTTTCTTATTTAAATTTTAAACGAACTTCTCAACCAAATCTATTCTTTATTTTTCTTTCTTTTAAACAACTTGACTTTTAAAACAAAATACCGAAAATCTTGCATCACATTCCTCCTCGTGGACACGACCCATTAGCCCTAGGCTACACAGTACGCTTTAATCCAATTACCACACACGATTTTTTTGCTTCACACAGAACATTTGGAAGTACTCGGTGCGAACCGAACAGCAGCAAAACTAGACGCAAGTGGTGAAGCGGACGTATGAACACCTTGCTAACCACACGGCAAAGCTACACTCAGACGAGTTTACCTATAAAGTGTTGAGTGCTAAGCTCGCATCCCGGCGGAGCTAGTAGAACCCGAAGGTTATGCCTGAAGGTTTGAGAAAAGACCGGAGGCTAACGACCACGAAGGGTCAGCCAATTCATAATAATCTAGTGTTACAAAGCAGTACACATTTATACAAGTATTGCCTACACTATTACAAGCATCTACTCATATAACTACAACAACTGTTTATACAATTACAACCATCTACCACATAATTACAAAATATGCCCAAAATACAAGTATCGACTACACAGTTACAATAATTATACAAACATTCACACAATTATAACATATGCCCACAAATATACAAACAGCTATAAACATAAATAGCCAATATTATATAACCCAAGAACTGATACTGGCTGAGGAAAAGTACTCGCTGAGGATGACTCGGGCACGGCAATGAACTCAAGTGGACGCTGATGGCGTTAATGCACAAGTGAGTTCAAGAAGAGAAAGAAGAGAGAGAAGAGAAAAAGATAAAAAGAATTAGAGAGAGAATTCATAAGAAAGAGAGAGAGAAAGAGAAAGAAATAGAGAAAAATAGAAAGAGAAAGGAGAACACAGAGAGAGAAAGTACCAGAACCAAAAAGAACAGAAGAGAAAGGAAAAGAGAGGAGTGTGTGAGAGAGAAGGGGGACAGTAGAGAGAGATAGAGAGTGAGAGAATGTGATAAAGAGAGAGGAATAGATGAGAGACAAGAGAAGAGAAATAAAGAGAGAAGGAGAGAAAGAAGACGATGAGAGGGGAGCCACGCCTAGGGGTACGACCAGGGTGTGGCCGGTCGGGGGGCTGCACAGGTGGCTAGGAGGGGCAGTCGGCGTCGGCTGGAGGAAGAAATGGAGAAGGGAAGGTGGTGATGGTGGAAGTTAAGATGGTGGAACGGTAGTGGAGGGATTGTTGGCCCAGAGGCCTTCCACTCTAGTTTTGATGATGATTAACTCATGTAGTTATGTTTACTAATAATCTTGTGATGTTTAGTTTCAGATACTTAACCAAGATATTAGTAGGCGATTAGCTTCAACAAAGGTGTTTTGGAGCTTTTCACATGGTCATTCAAGAGCCCGAGCGTCAAAGTTCATATCTAGCACTCGTTGGAGTCAAGCTCTGTGGATCACATTTGGATCGAGTCGACTTGTAGACGAAGTTCGTCAAGTAGACCTCGGTACATAGTTTAGTTTATGTTTTAGATCCATTTGTTAAAGAATAGATAGTGTGATATGCTCAAGTTCACAAAACACACACACTTGTTTAAGTTTCATGTTTTGGCTTTCGGTTTTTGGTTTAACCGATCTTGGTTTTCATGAATAGATAGAATCAACAAGTTTACATAGTTTAATGTATATTAGATTTGTTCTATATACATGTATGCTTCAACTATTTAAACAAACTTAGTTTGATAGTCTATTTCATGAGTTTTGGAGTTTTGGTATTTTAACAAAACGCATTTTTGGATTTAAAGTCAAAAACATTGATATATATATCTTTCATGTATATTGGATTATATCCATATACTATATGCTTCAAGTTGTTTCAAATATCATGTTTTTGTATTTGGATGAGTTTTGAACAAAACGAATTTTCAATTCAAAAATCCAAGTTTTGGAAAATACGGGTTTTGGTTCTCGACAAAATTTCCATAACACAAAAATGGTTCAAATTGTTTGAAATATGTGTTGAATTTTTTCACACATGTTTGTATATCAAAGTATTATACAAAAACTATTTTTGTGAATTTTTAGAGAATTTATGGGATTTATTTGATAATTAAAAATCAAGTTTTTCAAGTCCTAAAATTGTTTCTGCCAGGCCCTGGCGGTCGACCGACCGGTCGACCGACCAGGAGCCGGTCGACCGAAACGGTCGACCGGACGTGCACACAAACGTGCACAAGGCCATTTGGTTTGGCCGGTCGACCGTGCGGTCGATCGACTGTAGCATCCTTACTCTCGGGTAAGGACGGTCAACCGGGCGGTCAACCGGAGCTTGGCAACGGTCAAATTTCGACCGTTGGACGGTCAATCGGCCGGTCGATCGGATGGTCAAATCTGACCATAATTGGCTGCCAACGGTTACTTTTTTAAAGAGGCTATAAATTGGGCTTTCTCTTAATAGTTTTTAACAAGTTTTTGGAGAGCTTATTTTCTGATCTTACTA
The DNA here is from genome assembly GCA_038442645.1 of Agave tequilana. Taxonomy (NCBI): domain Eukaryota; kingdom Viridiplantae; phylum Streptophyta; class Magnoliopsida; order Asparagales; family Asparagaceae; genus Agave; species Agave tequilana. The sequence continues at coordinate 34,908 of JAVJIF010012637.1, forward strand.
GTGTTTTTGCAGCAATCAAAAAGAAGTTTTGGGCTCTAAAAGTTACACTTGATTTGGTGTTTTTTTAGGGTTTGGAAAATCAAAGAAAAGCGATTTTGGGAAAAGTGTTTTTGGTTCAACTTCTTCATTCTTATTTCTAGTTTTCCCAAGGATTTTCGTTGAGTATTTATTTTCCATTCCTTTGGTTTTTCTCACACTTGAGCTTATCATTCTATCCTCTCTATAGGATCTTTGTTTTTGCGGGAAAAGATTTGGTTTGTGGTCTTTTGATCACTAAGTTGTAAACCCTCCTACTTTGTGTTATCCCTCTTGTGTAGAGGTTGATTTGTGGAGTGGTGGCTTTGTGCTCTATCCCTCTAGTGAGAGGTTGATTGGTTGTATTGGCTTTGTGCCTATCCCTTATTTGTGAGGTTGATATTGGTGGCTTTGTGCCTAGCCTCTAAGTGTAGAGGTTGTGTTTGTAATTGAGAGAGGAGTTGTGTACTCCCAGTTGTATTGCCCTAAATCCTCAGTGGAGGTTCCCTGTGTGGGAGTCCTGTGTGGATAAAGTTATTGAAAATCCTTCTGTGTGAAGGCGGGGACGTAGAACTGTGTGCTCGAACCTCGAAACATATTCGTGTGTTTGCGTTTGATCCATTGACTCTAACTCTCTTTCTTTTACTTTGAGCATTGCATCATATTGCCCTATCATTTATATGCTTGTGTTGTTTGTGTGTGCCTCACTTGTGTTTAACCACGAGAGCTTCATATAGCGCCTCAACTCTTATTCAGAGGAATTAAGAGGAGTTAGTCCAGAGCCCTTCACCGAGAATTCGGCTACACTCGTTGGTTGCATTAAGTGTTGTTGCAATTAAGTTTTTAATTTCCGCATTTAGTTCATTAGATTAACCGTACACCTATTCACCCCTCTCTAGGTGTACTTTCAATTGGTATCAGAGCTTACGCTCCTGATATTTGGTTTAACCACCTAGGAGTGTGATCTTGATTTTGCTAATCTACATTTGCACGCATATAGTTTGTACTCATGGATAGCCCTCCCATGTTTGATATCTCTAAACTTGATATATGAAAGGTTATGATGAGTTGTCATTTGAAAATCCTAGGATATAAAGTTTACCTTGCCATTACCAAGGAATCCTACCTTAGTGATAGCAAGCACATAGAGGCCAATGCACAAGCCCTAAAGGCACTTAGAGCATCTCTTCATAAAGAATATTTACATGTGTTTTCTCACTATGAGTCCGCTTTTGCAGTATGGAGCATTTTGACTTCTCCCGAGCTACCAATGCTTATCAATAAGAAGAGGAGATCTAGGTGAGACGAGTCCGATGAACGTTGCTTCATGGTCCAAGGGAATGACTCCCTTGAGGTACACTCGGATACTCAACTAGATGCTAGCACTAGTTCCTATTGCAATGAGTGTTTAGAGGCACAAGCCATGAATGATGAACTTGCTAAAAATTGTGAAAATTTGATTTCAAAATACAAACTTTTGAAAAAGGAAAGTCTTGGTTTAAAAGAAGAAAATAAAAATTTATCTTCTAGACTTGAGATTATTTTGCAAGAGAGGGATGAGATTTTAAGTGAAAGTGACTCGCTTAAATCCCAACTTGATCTTGCACTTAATGAAAACAAAATTTTAAAAAGTAAAAATGATTGTGAATATGTTTTAAAGAAAAATGAGGATTTAACTTCAAAACTTGATTTTATTTTAAAAGAAAATAATTCTTTGAAAAATAAAATAAATTTGATTTCACAAGAATTAAAAGATTGTTTAAAGAAAAATATTTCTTTGCAAAATGATTTAGATACACATGTTTGCCATGCTAGTGTAGCTTCATCATCTAGCTCACCTATTGCATGCTCCACTTCTTCTAACATTGAAAATGATATATTTATGGTTAAGAAGAGTGTTGATTGTTTGGGCTCCACTTTGAGCCATTGTGCCATGAACCACTCACGTTTGGAATCCATGTTTCGAAAGAAACAAGTTTCATCTTTGCATGCACACAAACCACGGCATACACATGCTTCGCACGTTCATGTACACAACACTATGTATGCTCATGTGTACACTTGTACACATTGTGGACGTAAGGGTCACCTTGCTAAATTTTGCTATGGTAAGATACATGATGAAAATTTTGCAACTAAATTTGTTTGGGTTAGGAAAGGAGCTAACCCCCATGGACCCAAAAGAGTGTGGGTACCAAAGACCACCCCTATTGTATTTGATGTAGGTGTGGGCTCTCGCATGACGTGAGAGTATTGGTGCCTTGAGGTGGATGCATTCCAAGCTTAAAGAGAACAATTTAGATGCATCACTTTCAAGGGGAGTTTGGTGGGAGGACCACCTTGTTTTGGAGACATAGAGAGTTGCCCTCTCGATTTTGGTAACGATCTCTTACTCCTCATTTATTGTTTACATGCTTTTCATATCATAGATTTTGCATGTTTTGATGTTTTATGATTAGTATGTTATATGCCATGATATTTAGATTAGTGATATACATGTTTAGTTATTTGAGACACCCATGTTTAAAATGGATTTCTATCTTTGTGTTCTCACATTTGTTTTAACTAATGTGTATGTCCTAGATCTATGTATGTGCATATACATAATGATCATATGAATTTTTGTTTTGATTTCTATGCTTCATGTTTTGATTACATGTCTAGATGTTAGTTTTCATTAAAACTTAGGTATATACTTGTACAATTAATGAGCCACAAATAGATTATTATATGTTTGTGCTTAAACGCTTATTTGTACTCATTAGATGTACTAGTATAGCCTAGTTTTGATGATTCATGCATTTGACTTGTATTCCCATTTTATACATGTTTTTTTCATGTTTATGTTTACCTTCATGTTTATGTCTATTTTGTCCAAATTAATAGCTATACATATACATCCTTGAGCCACTTGCCTTCATGCATATACTTTTGTGGACTCGTTATGTTTTGGATATGTATGTATACTTTAGTTTGTACATGACATACATTTACTTGAAGGAATTCTAGTTTTGATGTTTTTTTAAGGAATCTTGTATTTGAATTTGATTGCCTATTTCCATGACTTGTAATTCACAAAACTTGTACACTCATATTCTTGATGTTTTCTCATGATTTTATTTTCATGAGTATTATATGTGCTATATAGATTTTGAGTGATATTGGTTTAGTGATTTTCATGTTTTATGAAATATAATTTTGTTTTATTCCTTGCTTGAAGGATTTCGTACTAGTTTTCAAATTTTTTTTTAAACTAGTTCGTATTCTTCATTTTGGAAGAGTTTTCAATTATGCTAAACTATTTTCAAACTTATTTTTGAAAACCCTTTCCATTTACGGGCGGTTAGTTGGGCGACCATGCCTTGTATGTTCATATTGAAAATCCTTTTAAATATGTGCATGAAATGGGTGGAAGGAAATATGAGTTATACACTTGATCTTATTGTGTTTTCAATTGGTATCATTGGATCTTTTCAATTGGTATCACTATTAACATTCCTTTTTGTATACTCATATATGTTTTTATATAAGTATGCTTTCAACTTCAAATAGTATCAATTTCGATTGGTATTTAATTTTCCATACATATATATATATGCTTTATTTGTGCTTACTATATCTCTATATCTTTGAGCACAAATTTTAGTTATGCTAAGCTTGATTTCTTAAATGACTATTATATTTCAATTGACTATGCTTCAATTGGTATCATATACAAGCTTATGCATCATTTTATTTGGTATTTCATAAAGGGGGAGAAAATTCATATTTCACCTTTCAATTAGTTTTGTTATTCTACTCCCACTCTTTATGTTAAAAATGATTGAAAAAGGATATTGATTATTTTTGGTATCATATGCTTTTAATGAAAAATTACTTTCAATTGGTACTAATCTTTTCAAATTGGTATCAAGATTACCTATAAATTTTACTTTCAATTGGTATGTTTTATTGATATCAAAATTGTTGGTTGAATTGCTGAAAATGATTTATTTACTTACAATTGGTATACTTACAATTGGTATTTAATTGGTATTTACTTACAATTAGTATGAATTGGTATTTAAATCTATATTAAAAATATTTGTTTTATGTACAACATTATGTACTTTCAATTGGTATATTTCATTGATATCATGATGCACTAAATTGATATATTTTTTTTCTTACAATTGGTATCATAACGTTTTGTTTTGATTTCACCCCTCATTGATTTTTTGTTTAAGAAAAAAAAAGGGAGAATATTATTTTCTTTGATCCCTTTGTTGATGATTGACAAAAAAGGGGAGAAAGATTTTGAGTTTATATATGCATATTTGTGTTTTTGCAAATATTGAGTTTATGTATATGAGTAAATGATTTAATGATTTTGAGAGTTTAAACAAAAAGGGGGAGAAGGTTTTTGAAACGTATGTTTGTTTTATGCATGTTTCTCTCTCCTAATTGTTGCATACATTTGTTTAATATCATGTGCTTCATTGAATATCTTATGTTTATTGCTATGCATGAGTTAAGGGTGAGCTTCTTTGAAGCTTAACTTTAATCCATGCATATATAACTCCATGGGTTTTGTCATCATCAAAAAGGGGGAGATTGTTGGTCCAAAGGCCTTCAACTCTAGTTTTGATGATGATTAACTCATGTAGTTATGTTTACTAATAATCTTGTGATGTTTAGTTTCAGATACTTAACCAAGAAATTAGTAGGTGATTAGCTTCAACAAAGGTGTTTTGGAGCTTTTCACATGGTCATTCAAGAGCCCGAGCGTCAAAGTTCATATCTAGCACTCGTTGGAGTCAAGCTTGGTGGATCACGTTTGGATCGAGTCGACTTGAAGACGAAGTTCATCAAGTAGACCTCGGTACATAGTTTAGTTTATGTTTTAGATCCATTTGTTAAAGCTTAGATAGTGTGATATGCTCAAGTTCACAACACACACACTTGTTTAAGTTTCATGTTTTGGTTTTCGGTTTTTGGTTTAATCGATCTTGGTTTTCATGAATAGATAGAATCAACAAGTTTACATGGTTTAATGTATATTAGATTTGTTCTATATACATGTATGCTTCAACTATTTAAACAAACTTAGTTTATAGTCTATTTCATGAGTTTTGGAGTTTTGGTATTTTAACAAAACGTATTTTTGGATTTAAAGTCAAAAACATTGATATATAAATCTTTCATGTATATTGGATTATATCCATATACTATATGCTTCAAGTTGTTTCAAATATCATGTTTTTGTATTTGGATGAGTTTTGAACAAAACAAATTTTCAATTCAAAAATCCAAGTTTTGAAAAATACGGGTTTTGGTTTTCGACAAAATTTCCATAACACAAAAATGGTTCAAATTGTTTGAAATATGTGTTGAATTTTTCCACACATGTTTGTATATCAAAGTATTATACTAAAACTATTTTTGTAAATTTTTAGAGAATTTATGGGATTTATTTGATAATTAAAAACCAAGTTTTTCAAGTCCTAAAATTGTTTCTACCAGGCCCTGGCGGTCGACCGGACAAGGAGCAGTCGACCGGACGTGCACACAAACGTGCACAAGGCCATTTGGTTTGGCCGGTCGACCGTACGGTCGATCGACCGTAGCATCCTTACTCTCGGGTAAGGACGGTCGATCGGCGGTCGACCGGAGCTTGGCAACGGTAGAATTTTGACCGTTGGTCAGTCGACCGACCGGTCGACCGGATGGTCAAATCTGACCATAATTGGCTGCCAATGGTTACTTTTTTAAAGAGGCTATAAATTGGGCTTTCTCTTAATAGTTTTTAACAAGTTTTTGGAGAGCTTATTTTCTGATCTTGCTAGCGTTTTTGCAGCAATCAAAAAGAAGTTTTGGGCTCTAAAAGTTATACTTAATTTGGTGTTTTTCTAGGGTTTGGAAAATCAAAGAAAAGTGATTTTGGGAAAAGTGTTTTTGGTTCAACTTCTTCATTCTTATTTCTAGTTTTTCCCAAGAATTTTCTTTGAGTTTTTATTTTTCATTCCTTTAGTTTTTCTCACACTTGAGCATATCATTCTATCCTCTCTATAGGATCTTTGTTTTTGTGGGAAAAGAATTGGTTTGTGGTCTTTTGATCACTAAGTTGTAAACCCTCCTACTTTGTGTTATCCCTCTTGTGTAGAGGTTGATTTGTGGAGTGGTGGCTTTGTGCCCTATCCCTCTAATGAGAGGTTTGAAATCACCTAGAGGGGAGGTGAATAGGTGATGGCTATATGAAATGACAATAATGCGGAATTTAAAATCTATTTAAAACAATGAACACAATTAAACTACTTGCAAATAAGTAAACAGTTAAATTGAGCAAGTAAGAGAGAGATAGAGTTTAGAGAAATTTAGACAATCACAAACACAAGGAATTTTTTCTGAGGTTCGAGCCACGCTCTACGTCCCCGCCTTCACACTTGAAGTATTTCCACTATTGGTGATCCCACCGGATCCTCAATACAAGGACACACTTGTCCTATCTCTCGGTGTCGCAACAATACTTTGAAGCACACCCGCTCGCTTGAGGCCGATGCCTCTACAACTTCTCAAATGAAGAAAAAGTTGATCACATTTGATCAAAAGGCTCACTTTGCACAATCCTATAACCAATATAAAAGAGATGATACTTGGGATTGTGTAGTGCAAAAGACTAGAGAGAAGTAGAGAGGATTGCTTCAAGATGGTGTTGGAAATTTTGGCTTTGATGAAATCTTTTCTAAAATAAAAACTAAAGTTTTTGCTTGGAAATCTTGTATATGCTAAGAAATCTTATTATTAAGTTTGTAGAAGTGTCCCACTATTTATAGGGGGTGAAAAATAAACTATACAGCTCAAAAGAGTCGTTGGGGTGAATCCCAACAAAAATCTGACCAGAAAAATAGAGCTGTTGGAATCTGTCAGAACTTCTGACAGCTAACGGTCGACCGGGCCGGTGGACCGCCAACGGTCAAAAATCTGACCGTTGGGGAGGTCGGTCGACTGGGCAGCCGACCGAGACCAAATCCAGAGAGCAACTCTCTCTGTCGGTCAACCGTTGCGGTCGGCCGAAGAAAAACAGAGAGCAACCCAAGTTTGCTCGGTCGGCCGCTCGGTCGGCCGACGTGCACACATGCACAGCGTGCACGTCGGTCGACTTGGTCGGTCGACCGGACTCTGTTAGAACTCTTTTCCAGAGTCTGCTAAAGAGAGAAGGGATTTTTGGTTAAAAACATTTTGGTCAAGGATTTATAAAACAAGGTTCTAGGACTTATAAAACTCAGAGTGTGATCATAGATCAACACCCAAACATGTTAGAACTTTATTTGATGAAAATCCTTTTTGGTAAAATGAAAAATGATTTTTCTAAAAACTGATTTTTCCAAACATTGTTTTTCCAAAAACTAAGTTAGAAATTTTGTTATAAAAATTGTTTTGAAGTCATGAAGCAATACTAGAAGTGTGTGTGTGATAATCCCAAATATTCTACTTCTATCATCTAGGTTTTGACAAAATCATCTAAAAATAAAAACTAAAAAGAAAATTACAAATCTTGAGTTTCTTCTTCTTGTTTGATCCGGGAGCGCTTCTATTGTGCTAGGCTCGGGGATCCAAATTCTTTGCGGCGTCCAAAAGCGTGAGTCTTGAGTTGGAGCCGTCAAATCAACTATTATTTTTACCTGAAACTTATATAAACAAAATTGTTAAAAATATAACTAAATATGGTTTGTTATCATCAAAATGTCGGGCTAATGGCCTTTGGGCCAACAATCTCCCCCTTTTTGATGATGACAAAACATATATAGTTATCACAAATATTTTGGGTGGAGACTTCAAGTGAAGCTCCCCCTCAACACATGCATATATCAAAGAGATACTCAGGCATAAACACATATAGTATATGGAAATGAAACACATGCCAATCAACCATGCATAAATACACATATGTAATAAAAAGGATGTCATAAAAGAGTAACTCATGTTCATACAAAACATCTAACCATAAAACACACATATAACCATAAAACACATGTCCACACAATATATGTCCATAAGAAAACAAAATACTACAACCCAAAATACACAAAAATACAAAATAAAGTACTACAGCCCAAAGAGTCTCATAAATATCTCTCCCCCTTTTTGACATCATCAACAAAGGGGAAATCACTGCTCATCGTCAGAATCGTCCTCCTCAGACGAGTCGTCCTCATCTCCCGCAGTAACCTCCTCATCACCATCATCATCATCAGCCTCATCATCAGTATCCTCCTCCTCAGAATCAATCGCAGCAACAGCTGGCTGTGGTGCTGGAGGAGCGGTAGGAGGCCTGGCCGGAAATGGAGGGCCAGAGGAAGGAAGCGGTCGTGCATACGCCGTGGGATCCGGAGCTCGCATATCATACTTCACATAGAGTGCGCTAAATTGTGAATCCATGTAACGCATGGAATCAGCAAAGTAGCACATGTCGTTGCGAAGACCATGGTAGCGAGCGGTCATCTCTTCACGATGTGCCGCAATCTCCGCAGAAATATGGGTATGGTGCTGCTGGATCTCAGCAGAAATCTGGGTACGATGCTCCTGCAACTGAGCTCGTAACTCAGAAGAAATGAAGGACTGGAGATCAGAGGGAATAGATGATCCCGGAGCAGAAGAGGACCCTGGAACATGAGAAGTAGGAAGAATAGGCGGCTGTTGGAGAGCAGGATGACGCGTCCCAGCTTGCATCCTCTTCAGGAGGGTACTGTTCAAGTTCACAGAGGGTTCTGTGGGTCTCAGAGAGGATAAATCAAAATCAAGTTGCCTCAGAAGGTAGGAAATAATCATCCCATAAGGCAAGTGCCTAGTGGGGACATGAACATGATTTGAGGTCATTTGGGAAATGATGAGCCTGGGGATGTTGACCCTAATGCCTCGCAGAAGGCAATAGACTAACAAAGGCATTGTACCCCTAGCATGACTGAATTCTCTTGACTTAGGCAGGAGGTTGTTAAATATGATCTTAGCAAGAACTTGAGCAGTTAGAGTAAAATACTTCACTTTTTCATTTCTCACCAGACCGGGGTTATCATCCCCATGAAGCAAGGTTGACGCGGTGAGCGCAGACTCACCGGCCAGATACACAAAATCTTTAAGATTTAGAGAATACACATCAACTCCCTCACAGGAGAGATGCAAAAGATCAGCAAACTCTTGGAGAGAGATGTCAATATCTCTCCCAAGTACTCTAGATCTAACCCTGTTAGCCTCAAAGGATAGATTTGTGTAGAAATATGGAATGAGGGAGGTGTAAACAGGTTGCCTAATGGCAAGGAATTCATCAAGAGAGTTATTCCTCAAAATGTGTGGTATGTTCAGGTGTTCAAAGTCTTTGAGAATCACACATCTACCAGAAATGATAGTTTTCTCTGAAAGAAGAATATAGCGATTTTCTGCTTGAGGAGATACAAAAAGAGGTTTGGATTTGCTTGAAGAGGTAGGGGCTATGGATTTACCCTTCTCAGATCTAGATCTCTTAGGCATTTTTAGGATAAAAGTAGATCTAGGTCAAAATCCACACAATAAACAAGGTAAATGGCTTGATCTAAACTAGATGAAGGCTAGATCTAAGCAAGAATATGATAGATAACAAGTAATGATGCGAGATCTAAGAAAAAGACAATTTTTACCTTGAAAGAGTGATGAACAAAGAGACAAACCCGACAAATCCTGGAAATAGACGTAGATCTACGCCTGAGAGTGATGATACAACAATTTTTAGAAAGATTTGGGGGTTGGATTTGAGGTGGAAATAGTTGGAAGAGGGATTTTAGGGTTTTTGAGGGAAAGAAGATGAAGAAGTTGGCGGTGAGAATGAGTGAAATGAGAGTTTAGGGCTTTAAATAGGGTTGGGTAAAAACAGTTTTCCCGTCGCCCGGTCTACCGGTCTGGTCGACCGAAATTAACTGAGAGCAATTCCATCTCAGTCGGACGACCGCCCGGTCGGCCGGCAACAGAAAAGAAAAAAAATTCTCCAGGCTAGGTCGGTCGACCGCTCCGGTCGACCGGTCTTGCCCAAAACTGACAGAAGCAGACCAGTTTTAAAAAAAAAATCTTATATTTTAAAATAACAGTAAAGGTATATTCTTATCAAAAAGTGTTTAAACATATTTTTAATCATATTGGTCATAAAAATCAACAAAACTTTATACCTATTTTATTATTTATTTTATTTATAAATAAAGCCAAATTTTAGAGATGTTGAAGCCAAATACCCCGTGAAGGGTTCTGTACCTCTCCTCGAGATTCCTCTAGATATGAGTTGAGGTGCGTAATTGCCATCTCTATTTATTTGCTTTAAAAATGTTTATTTAGTTTTGACAAAATACATATCTAATCAAATCTAGACATGTGGACAAAAAAAATATGGCATAAAACATGATAGAACAAAAACATACATATAGGCATGATGGAAATGCAAGTTTACTCTAACACATATCAATATAGCACAATGGTAAACTAACAATCCTATGCATATATAAAAAAACTTTTATGTGGAGAAATTACCAACCCGAGGGCATTCTCCAAAATAGGTGCCTCCATGATAGCGATGCAAGCGATGATATGTTCGTTAGGCATTGTTGCATCTACCACCCGGGCACCGTCTCCCCCTAAGTCTTGGAGGAAGAAGACCCACCTGTATCAACTAAATTTGGTGTGTCTTTTGGTACCCATATCTTTTTGGGTCCTTTAGGGTTAGTACTTGGGCGAACCCAAACATGTTTATTTGACATGTTAAGCCTAGCAAAATAAAAATTTTCTAAATGGCCTTTGCGGCCACAATGAGTGCAAACATAAATCCTACCACTACCATACATGAATGCATGTTTATGTGTGTGTGCATGTTTCCGTGCATGTTGATGGTGAGTGTGTTTCCCTTGGGTTATTCCTTTGGGAAACCTAGAAGCAAACTTGTTTAAATCAAAAGCACATTTCTTAAGTGTTGAGTCCAAAACATCAACTCGTTTTTGGATCTCAATAAATTCATTTTTATTGCATGAAGAAATGGGGGTTTTCCCTTTACAAGATATTTTATATTTATCAAAATCAATTTTCATTTTCTCAAAAGCATTAGATAAATCATTTTTCTCTTTTACAACAATATCATATTTGTTTTTCAATAAATCATTTTCCTTTTTAATTTCTTATTTTGAGATTGTGAAATCTCATACCTATGTTGTAGTTCTTCAAAAAATTGTGCTAGTTCATCCATACTCAATTCATCATCTTCTATGGAGTTTTCAATGAGTACCTTTGATGCATCTTCCCCATGTGCCATGAAGCACATGTTGGCGGTGTCGATCTCCTCTTCGGATTCCGACTCCGAGTCATCCCATGTGGCCACCATAGCTTTCTTCTTCTTTGGCCCAATCTTTGAGGTTGTAGCTTGAAGAGCGGGGCAATCGGCGATGAGATGTCCGATCTTCTTGCAATGGAAGCACGGACCCGGCTCCTCTCTTTTCCTTTCAAATCTTCCTTGAGGTTTCCCTCTTCGGAAGTTGCTTTGCCCCCCCTTCTTATAGAACATTTTGCCCACCTTCCGGATGAGCATGGCAAAATCCTCATCGTAGTCTTCCGATGAGTCCTCCTCGTCATGAGTGGATGGAGTGGTTTTGAAAGCGAGGGCTTTCTTCTTTGGCGCCTCCCTTTCTTCTCTAATTTTCATCTCCATCTCATGCGTTTTGAGATTTCTGATGAAGCCATAGAAGTCCATCTCCTCTCGATCGTTGAACTCCTTGAGGGTAGTTGCCTTTACTTCCCAAGCTTTGGGAAGAGCTCGAATGACCTTCCGAATCTTTTGGTCATTGTCGATCGTGTCACCTAAAGAAGATAAAGCATTTGTTATTTTGTTGAAACGAGTGAGCATGTCATCAATGCATTCATTCTCAAGCATATAAAAGTTCTCATATTGAGAACGAAGCAAGTCAATCTTGGATCTTTTGACTTGGGACGTTCCCTCATGAGTCACAATCAAAACATTCCAAACTTCATATGCAGATTTACAGTTAATGATGCGGGAAAGGTCATCTTCATTAAGGGCTTGGGTTAAAGCATATTGAGCCCTAGCATTAGCTTCATAGTCCTTGGTGGTATCCTTGGACCATGATTTCTCATCGGTGAGAGGTTCTATAAATTCTTTGGTAATGGCCCTAGCTACTCTTACTCCTAGGGATTTAAGAAAGAGGTTCATCTTGACCTTCCAAATGGGGAAGTTCAAGCCATCAAACTTGGGTAGGGACTTGATGCTAGAAAAATCAACTGATGCCATGAAAACAAAGATGGAATGCACAACAAATGAAAATGCAACAAATAGATATAGCCAACTATAAGGCTCCCTAAGGTGGTTAAACCAAATGCAAGGGTTAGGCTCTGATACCAATTGAAATCACCTAGAGGGGGGGTGAATAGGTGATGGCTATATGAAATGACAATAATGCGGAATTTAAAAACTATTTAAAACAATGAACACAATTAAACTACTTGCAAATAAGTAAACAGTTAAATTGAGCAAGTAAGAGAGAGATAGAGTTTAGAGAAATTTAGACAACCGCAAACATAAGGAATTTTTCCGAGGTTCGAGCCACGCTCTACGTCCCCGCCTTCACACTTGAAGGATTTCCACTATTGGTGATCCCACCGGATCCTCAATACAAGGACACACTTGTCCTATCTCTCGGTGTCGCAACAACACTTTGAAGCACACCCGCTCGCTTGAGGCCGATGCCTCTACAACTTCTCAAATGAAGAAAAAGTTGATCACACTTGATCAAAAGGCTCACTTTGCACAATCCTATAACCAATAGGAAAGAGATGATACTTGGGATTATGTAGTGCAAAAGACTAGAGAGAAGTAGAGAGGATTGCTTCAAGAAGGTGTTGGAAATTTTGGCTTTGATGAAAATCTTTTCTAAAATGAAAACTAAAGTTTTTGCTTGGAAATCTTGTATATGCTAAGAAATCTTGTTATTAAGTTTGTAGAAGTGTCCCACTATTTATAGCGGGTGAAAAACAAACTATACAGCTCAAAAGAGTCGTTGGGGTGAATCCCAACAAAAATCTGACCAGAAAAATAGAGCTGTTGGAATCTGTCAGAACTTCTGACAGCTAACGGTCAACCGGGCCGGTCGACCGCCAACGGTCAAAAATCTGACCGTTGGGGAGGTCGGTCGATTGGGCGGCCGACCGAGACCAAATCTAGAGAGCAACTCTCTCTGTCGGTCGACCGTTGCGGTCGGTCGAAGAAAAACAGAGAGCAAACCAAGTTTGCTCGGTCGGCCGCTCGGTCGGCCGACGTGCACACATGCACAGCGTGCACGTCGGTCGACTGGGTCGGTCGATCGGACTCTGCCAGAACTCTTTTCCAGAGTCTGCTAAAGAGAGAAGGGATTTTTGGTTAAAAACATTTTGGTCAAGGATTTATAAAACAAGGTTTTAGGACTTATAAAACTCAGAGTGTGATCATAGATCAACACCCAAACATGTTAGAACTTTATTCGATGAAAATCCTTTTTGGTAAAATGAAAAATGATTTTTCTAAAAACTGATTTTTTCAAACATTGTTTTTCCAAAAGCTAAGTTAGAAATTTTGTTATAAAAATTGTTTTGAAGTCATGAAGCAATACTAGAAGTGTGTGTGTGATAATCCCAAATATTCTATCTCTATCATCTAGGTTTTGACAAAATCATCTAAAAATAAAAACTAAAAAGAAAATTACAAATCTTGAGTTTCTTCTTCTTGTTTGATCCGGGAGCGCTTCTATTGTGCTAGGCTCGGGGATCCAAATTCTTTGCGGCGTCCAAAAGCGTGAGTCTTGAGTTGGAGCCGTCAAATCAACTATTATTTTTACCTGAAACTTATATAAACAAAATTGTTAAAAACATAACTAAATATGGTTTGTTATCATCAAAATGTCGGGCTAATGGCCTTTGGGCCAACAAGGTTGATTGGTTGTATTGGCTTTGTGCCTATCCCTCATTTGTGAGGTTGATATTGGTGGCTTTGTGCCTAGCCTCTAAGTGTAGAGGTGGTGTTTGTAATTGAGAGAGGAGTTGTGTACTCCCGGTTGTATTGCCCCAAATCCTCAGTGGAGGTTCCTTGTGTGGGAGTCCTGTGTGGATAAAGTTAGTGGAAATCCTTCGTGTGAAGGCGGGGATGTAGAGCTGTGTGCTCGAACCTTGAAACATATTCGTGTGTTTGCGTTTGATCCATTGACTCTAACTCTCTCTCTTTTACTTTGAGCATTGCATCATATTGCCCTATCATTTATATGCTCGTGTTGTTTGTGTGTGCCTCACTTGTGTTTAACCACGAGAGCTTCATATAGCGCCTCAACTCTTATTCAGAGGAATCAAGAGGAGTTAGTCCAGAGCCCTTCACCGGGAATTCGGCTACACTCGTTGGTTGCATTAAGTGTTGTTGCAATTAAGTTTTTAATTTTCGCATTTAGTTCATTAGATTAGCCGTATACCTATTCACCCCCCCTCTAGGTGTACTTTCAGGGAGATGGTGGTGATATGGTGATGTGGTGGTTGTTTTTCATTGAAAATTAATATAGGGAAAACTTATAAAATTTTGAAGAGAAAATTATAAGTAAATAAAAAGAAAAAAATTAGAAGTGTCTCTTCTAAGATTCTGAGAAAGTGTGCCGGTGAAAGTCTGGTTAGTGCGACCACTTTATTTCATTGACGATGCGATTGATGAATTCTTCAGGAATTTCTTCTCGCCTGTTTTCAGAGATTCTTTGAGAGAAGAAGGTCTTAGAGTATTAACACCCTAAATTTAGAGAAGTAACTCTCTAAATTTCTTGAAATCGAGGAAAAGTTAGCCCTTTTCTCTCTCTTTCTGCCTCTTGATCTCTTAACCTTTAGCTGCTATTCAACCAAGCCCTATCAGCCAAAATCAGCCCCGAGCTTATCTCAAGAATGAGCTATTATAGGCTCTTGAGGGGTGTAACTGCCCCTAGAATTCAGCAAAAACTGATAACAGTCAGTTAGCCTCACGCCAAAGACTATTCTGAGCTCGCGCGAGGCTAAAAGCTTCACGAGGAGCTAAATACAAGCCTTCTACGAGGCTAGGCAGGCTTGTAGGAGCCTAAAACTAGTTTTCTGATTCAGCCTTCTCTACTTAATATGGGGCAAAGTGTGTCAGTGTAACTTCCCACTTAAAGTGGCATTAACCCTACTAAAGTAGTGGGGTTAACCCACTAATGACTAGGTCAAATGTTGACCTGGCAAGCCCTCCCATAGGGGGTGCAGATAGCTTTGAGCGTGGCTGGATTTAGCTTCGCGTGAGGCTAGCACAACTCCTCAAGAGAAGCTGCCAGAAAGCTTCAGGCGAAGCTAATAAAAGCCTTATGTGAAGCTGTAGTTGGCTTTGAGCGAGGCTGAGAATTAGCTTTTTACAGGGCTATTAAGAGCTTCGAGCGAAGCTCGCAAGAAAAGTTCAGGGGAAACTTATATTAGTCTCAGGTGAAGCTAGAGACTTACCTTTTTGGAGAGTTTATAAAGCTTCATGAGAAGCTAGTCCCTTTGGGCTCATGCAAGATTAAGTATTGAGCTGACTTAGCCTCATGGATCTGTTTAGGCCTCTTCAAAAGCAGTACTTAGTCTGTTGTCTGCTTCACTGGATCAACAAGGTCCAAGTTTCTACTCTGTCCCTCGGGGTGGGTAGTACTGGTCGTCAGCTTGTTTATGACTCGTCTTTTGTAAATGTCGATAAGTTAGATATCATTCAGACGGGTTGAAGAGCTGTCTAGGAGTTTGTCTTTTTGGAGTGTCAACAGTGGTTATAGGAGGATATGGTAGGGTTGTAGTGATGGTGGGTGGCAACTTGGTCGTAAGGGAGGAGGAGATGGATGGGAGAAGGTGGTGGTGGAGTTATAGGGGAGTGGTGGTGGTGATAATGGAGAAGATGATGGAGGTTAAGGAGAGGAGAGAGAGGATGGAGATGGTGGTAGTGGCCGAAGCTTGGGTATTGGAGGAGAAGGCCGGAGGTGGGGGTTTGACCGATGGCTAGGAAAGGAGGGGGTGACAGTTTTGGGGAGGAAAGAGAGAGGAAGGAGAGTGCATGAGAGAGAGAGAGAGAGGTGATGAGAGAGAGAGAGAGAGAAAATAGAGGGGGGAGAGAGGGGACAGGTGTGTTGGGAGGAGAGAGGAGAAGAATATAAGAAGGGGAAGAAAAGAGAAGAAGAAAAAGACAAAAGAAGAAAGAGGTGAAAGATTGGAGAAGGAAAAAAAAGAAAAAGGAAAAAGTAAAAGGAAAAGAAAAGAAAGAAGAAAGAAAAGGAAAAAAAAGAAGAAAAGAATTAATAATAATAAATAAAACAAAGGAAATGTGTCGGGCCCTGGGCTCGGGCTGGACTCAGTGTCTATAGAGTACGGGTCTGATACCAAAAATAATAAAAATAAATACGGAAAGAATAGAATAATACGAGGGAAAAATCAGGACATGTATCTGGGTACATATCTTAGGACCGAGGTGTTACACCCTGACCGCCAAGCCTATGTGGAGACTCTCCTGAAAAACAAAAGTCCTCCATATGGATCCTTCAGCCTATATCAGGCCTTCGCCCTGACGGCTACTCGGGGGACAACTTATAATGGTACTCACCCGAGGACTACCCCAGACGGCTATGCCCTCTCGGGGTATCTCCTGAAAGATAGAAACTAGCCAAAATGACTTATAACAGGTTCTCACCTTGATGACCAAACCTGTGCGAAGACTCTCTTGAAGGATACAAGTCCTCATCATGGCTCCTATAGCCTATATAGGGCCCCCGCCCTGACGAGTGCTCGGGGAAAACCCTACAATGGATACTTACCCGATGGTTACCTCCTCTTAGAGAATCTCCTTAAAAGACAGAAACTCTCCCAAACGGCCTATAATGGGTTCTCACCCTGACAGCTAAGCCTGCGCAAAGACTCTCATGAAAGAAGGAAGTCCTTCCCACGGAAAACATATTCCTCCTTTTGTCCTATAGCGGCAGACGAAGGGAGCTTGGGAAACAGATTCACCGAACTGATTCACCGACCTTTTAATCCTATGGCGGCAAATGGAAATCCACTCAGGGGCTCAATCCATTATCTCCCTCTCGACCCAAAACTCCGAGAAGAAGTTATGGAAGGGTCATCTGTAGTGGTCAAAATCATGACTCCCGCAGGATTGTGACACCTGGCATGCCAAACCAATCGTAATAGCACGAATCCCAAGTTTCATCTAGTAGATCTCACCTGACTACCTAGCTGCTAGGGTAGTTACCACCACTAAGCATGTAGGGTCATGGACGCAGATCTGAGCATCAATCCTCGCCAGCCAGTACGACCCCGATAATCACGCATCATTTAAACTAATTACAACTGGAGCGTTACATGCAGTTAGGATCGTAGGCAGATCCAGAGGCGAAAATTTCAGAGGTCACGACTCAGCTCGCTATCCCTCAGCGATAAAAACCTCTCTCTTTCTTCTTTATAGGGGATCGAACCCTAGATAATTGAATATGTGAGAACCCATTGTAATCTCTTTTCATTAGTGGAATCTCTCCCTCCTTGTACTGTGATTTTTTCCCTCAGCGGGTTTTTCACGTAAATTCTCTGGTGTTTACATTGTTCCTTCCTCTCTTTCATAAATTCTCTTACAAATTAAGTGTAGATAAATTTTTCTGAGGAATTTACCCCTACAATGTTCAAGCTCGACCAATACGGCTAGATTGACTCAGATTGGTGTCACCTGTCATGTAGGATTGTCCAAAGATACTCTTTATGCTCGAGCATAAATAACAATTTATCAGCTTATCAATGATCTCAAAGTTTCTACTAATCAATAATCGAAATAGGGGTGTCAATTGGGTCGGCCCGGCCTGGCAACCCGCACGGGCACGACTCGGGCCAGCCAGGACCCATGCCAAACCCGGCCAGGGTCCGGGTTTCCAGCGGGCTGGCCCCAGGTCCGCCAATTGGCGACCCCGAGCCCGGTGGGCCATGCCAGGCCTGGAATACCCAATGACACTTAGAGCCTTTGGGCTTGGCGGGCCGAGTCGGGCACAGCCCGGACAAGAGCCCAACAGCTTTAAGAGCCGTTAGGGGGGTTTTCTTGCAAAAAATATTTTGTAAAAACCCTTTGCCTACACCCCAACGGCTATTATAGCCGTTGGGGGGGGTTTGCAAATTTTTTCCAAAAACCCCCCTAACGGGTTTATGTTGGTTTATTTATGTTTTTTTACAAAATAAAATTATAAAAAATACTTTCTACTCTATAAATACTTGGACTTTCACACTTTTTTTCTCACAACAAAGACTACTCCTCTTCATCTTCCTCAAGCTCTACAAGTTATCTATTCTCTCTACAAGCTTTTCAAGTTCTCAAGCCTCAAGTCTTTAAGCTTTACAAGCTCTACAAAATCTTTTCCTACAAACTCTTCAAGCTTTTTAATCTGGTATTTATATTCCTATAAAAAAATGGATGCCAATTCTAGTCAAATTGGATCTAACCAACCTTCTAGTTGTAGAATTCATGCTAATTTTAGTATTAGTAATGATACTTGGGACACCCTAAATATGCCACTAGATGACACACCACAACTTCCATACGCAACTTATACCATGCACAGTTGTTATTTTGAACATATGATATCAACATCAAATTTGTTTATATATTTTCAAAATGAAATATATTCTTACAATTGGTATCAAAATTTGTGTTTAGACATTCAAAATTTGTTATGTTGTTTTACAATTGGTAATTCGTTATGTTTAATTACAATTGGTATTTTCAAAATTTTGTTTAAAGAAAATATTCAAAGTTTTGATTTGTATTTCCTATATGCAAGGAGAGCTTAACATCTCTCTTACGTATAGATTCATGTTGAGTATATTATAAATTGAGGAGCTTGACAACTCTTCTTTATATGATATACGTGTGTAGGGGGAGCTTCACATCTCCTCTTATGCATTACATAATATGTGTTATGTGAATTGGGGCTTGTCATCCCTTCTTCATGTAATGCATATGTGTAGGGAAGCTAACTTAGCGTCTTCCTCTTCATGAATGTATATAGCATATAACATATATTGATTCTTGTTTATTGGTATCAAGATGCTTCATTGACATATTTTTAATTGATATCATGTTTGTAGTCACCCCTTATTGATTTTGTTTTTTGTTTTAGACAAAAAAGGGGAGAACATTGTTTGCATTGTTTTGATTGACAAAAAGGGGGAGAAAGATTTTTACCCCTCATTTTATCTATGGTTTTGATTGTTTACCCTTTTGTTGATGATTGACAAAAAGGGGGAGAAGTATTTGAGTTTTATATGCATGCTTATGTTTTATATGCATATATTATGTTTTAATATCAAGAATATTAAGTTTAATTGATATCCAAAGCTTGCTTTGTAATTGTTGTAATTGGTATCTAGAGTTTATATATGCTTCTTTATGTTTTTGCATATATTGAGTTCATGCATAAGCAAATAAACAATAAGATATGAAAAATATGTATGTCTCTTGTTTAGAATCATAAGCTTTCATTGCATATTTATTTATTCATTTGTTATGCATGAGTTAAGGGGGAGCTTCCTTGAAGCTTATCTTTAATCCATGCATATATAACTCCATGAGTTTTGTCATCATCAAAAAGGGGGAGATTGTTGGCCCAATGGCCTTCCACTCTAGTTTTGATGATGATCAACACTCATTTAGTTATGTTTACTAATATTCTTGTGTTTCTAAGTTTCAGATCATTAACAGGATATTAGGTTGGTGATTAGCTTCAACAAGATGATTAGAAGCTTATCATGGTGATTCCGGTGCCAAAGCTTAAAGATCATACCTTTGCACTTGGAGAATCACGGAGTTTTGGAGCAAGTCTACTTGAAGATGAAGATCGTCAAGAAGACTTAGGTATCCTAGCTTAGATAGAGTTTTAGATCCATTTGTAAAGCTTAGTTTAGTTGATATGCTCAAGTGAACACAAAACACACACGTTTCATGATTTGGTTTTTGGTTTTTATGAATAGTTGATCAAAACAAGTTTACATATGGTATATGTATAGTAGATGTTTTCTATTTATACATACATGCTTTAACTTGGTAAACAAACTTATTGTGATATCCCTATTCATGTTTTGGAAAAATCAAGTTTGACAAAATACAGGTTTTGTTTTTGATAAAATTTGCAAGACTCTAAAATGAATTGATATGTTGATATATATGTCTTGAAATTTTTATCACAAGTTTGGTTATCAAAGTAAAATGATAAAACAAGTTTTAGAAAGACATGTTTTTAGAAAAACAGTTTTTATTGTGATTAAAACTATTTTTTAGATTTACTGTGAATTTATGGGATTTTTATTGAGTGAAAAGACCTATTTTCAAATCCCGTATCTGTGCAGATCTGCACTGTGCCTGCCAGGCCAGTTCGGTCGACCGGACCGGTCGACCGCACCAAGTGGCCGGTCGACCGGGTCGGTCGACCGATGTGCACAGACGTGCACGCTGGCTACACATTGTAGTCGGTCGACCGGACCGGTCGACCGAGTTGAGAGTTCAACTCTCAGGATGTTTCGGTCGACCGGGCCGGTCGACCGCTAGTGCCCAACGGTCACTTTTCTGACCGTTGGCGGTCGACCGGGCCGGTCGACCGACGCCTGTCAGAGCTGCCAGCTCAGCTCTAACGGCTAGTTTTCTGTTTGGCCTATATAAACTCCATCTCTTTGGGGATTTTGGCCAAGATTTTTAAGAGGAAAAATTCCAGGTTTCTGAAGTGTTTAAAAGAGTTTTAAAAAGTAGTTTTTGAGCTTTAAACTTCTAATCTTTATTGTTTTGGGTTTTTGGAAAATCAAAGAGAACTAGGTTTTGGGATTTTGATTTGATCTTTTATTTCTATCATATACAAGAGATTTTCCAAGTAGTTTTTCTTTGTTGCTTGTTTTCAAAAACACTTAGTTTCCACACTTGAGCCATATCTTCTATCCTAAACTATTAGGATCTTTGTTTTGTGGAAAAAGAAAGAAAGAGAGAGTTTTGAGGTTGTTGTTTGTAACCTCTAAGTTGTACACCCTTATTCTTATTGTATCCCTCTTCGGTAGAGGTGATCGGGTGATTGGTTTGTGAGCCTCTTAGGTAGAGGTGTTTGTTGTAGTTGGCTACGGGCCGTATCCCTCTTCGGTAGAGGTGGATTGTGGTTGTATAGCCTCGGTGGCTTTGTAAGGTTGAGAGAGGAGTTTGGTACTCCTATAGTGGATTGGGAAATCCTACACGGTGGTGTAGGCGGGGATGTAGAGTTGGGTACTCGAACCTCGAAACAAATCTTTGTGTTAGCGCTTGATCCATTGTCTCTCTAACCCTTACTCTCTTTACTTTGTGCAAGCATCATTCATTCATTGCATACATATCTTATACATTGCTTGTATTGCCTTGCATCTTTTATATTGCAATTCGTTCTTATATGCTTGGCTTGATTGTGTGTGCACATTACTTGGATTGCTTGTGTGTGTGTGCCTAACTTATACTCATCCAACAAGAGCTTCACATAGCACCTCAACCCATTTCAAGGGGAATCAAGGGGAGTTAGTCCAGAGCCTCGCAAGGGGAATTCGGCTACACTTGTTGAATTGTATTAGTTTGTGCATAATTTGCATTAGCTTCCGCATTTAGCGCACTTAGTTTGCATTTAGTTTATTAGATTAGCACTTACACCTATTCACCCCCCCTCTAGGTGTTTTTCACCTAGCACTGTTCCTTATATACCTATTAGTCTCCCGAGGTATCAACTACCTCCACAGATCTTAGGTCTGGAGTTTGAAAGTATTTTGATAAATTAACTGTTAATGGAGTTAGGAGGGCTCAGTGCAAGTTGTGCCCAGATGTTTCATGTTCTTTTCCCAAAAATACGGGAACTGGTCCACTTGCCCGACATATTAAGAGCAAACACCCCGAACACCAACCACGACAAACCCAAATTAGCACTTTAGGTGGCACTTTAGACACATTTAGTTATAATCGTGTAACAGGTAAAACAAATTTAGCGAAATTTCTTATTCGGTCCAAACAACCTTTTAATATGGCTTAAGACGATGTATTTACAGGTTATTAGAATCACTCTTAATCTTGATTATGAGCCGGTCAGTAGGAACGCTATAAGATTAGACATATTTAAAGTATTTGAAGAAACAAATATTAGTTGCAGTTTTATCATCTTTGTCCTATAAAATTGTACTCACTTCTGATTGTTGGGAAGCTCTTAACAGCTACTATTATATTGTTATTATTGCACATTTTATTAATTTTGATTGGGTTTTAAATAAAAAAATTATCGGGTTTAAAAAGTTTTCTCATCCTCATAATGCTTTAAATTTTAGTAAAATTATAATGTGTATTGCTAAAGAAGATAAAATTGATTCTAAAATTTTTACTGTTTCATTTGATAATACTAGAAAAATACTATAGCAGTTGAGATTTTAAAAAATTATTAGAACCTGTTTTAAATGAAAAAATTTCATATTCGATGCGTTTGTCATATTATTAACTTGTGTGTACAAAATAGTTTAAAAATAATTGGTGATTATATTCAAAAAATTATAGATATTATTATATTTATTAAAAATAGCGGCCCAAGAAGGCAAACCTTCAGACAAATTTGTTCGAGCTTAGGATTTCCTGCTAAAAAATTACCTCAAGATGTAAGAACTCGTTGGAACTCAACATATAATATGTTGAGTAAAATAATTCCTTATAAGGAGGCAATAAATAGGTTTATTGTTGTAGAATTGCCTAAGTTATTTATTTTGATGAGAAATGGGAAATTTGTGAATGGAATTGTGAATTTTTAAAAAGATTTGAAAGAATAACAAAATTATTTTCTGGTATTTATTACCCAACGATAAGTATAATATTTTATGAGTTAACTAAAATAAGTCAAATATTTTCTAAATGCAGAAATATTGGTTCTATAAGAGAGATTATTGCTCCCATGGAGAAAAAGTTAATAAATATTTTAAAGAATTTCTTTTTATCTTTTATTTTGCTGCTATTATGGATCCTAAGATTAAATTTAAGAGATGTAAATTTTTACTTGAAAATTTTTATGAAAGGATGGATTATGAGGATAGTTCTACTCTAATGTGGGCAGATATTGATTCTTCTATAAATAAGTTATACAATTTTTATGAAACTACATACAAAAATAAACAATCTTCTTCAACTCAAAGTTTTTCAACCTTTGTAGTATGAGTTCATTATTTTCTGATCTTTTATCATCTTCAAAAAAATCTAGAACTTCTGACTCTCTAAATGAACTTCATTATTATATACAACATGCTGTGACTCCTGAGATCGATCAAGACTTAGGATTCGAAAATTTTGATATTTTGGCATAGTGAAAATCACATGCATCAGCTTATCATGTGCTTTCCATTATGGCACATGATTTACTAACTCTTTCGGCATTTACAGTTGCTTCCGAATCTGCTTTTAGTACAGGTGGTCGAGTGCTGACTGATATGAGGAATCGTCTGGCATTGGATGCGATCGAGATGACAATATGCGGGAAGGATTGGTTAGAAGCGGAAAAGAGAAGTCAAAATAAAACAATTGACGATCTCATCAAAGAATCTCCAGAAGGCTCCTCAGAAGATGAATGAAGACTTGAATTTTTTTTATTCAAGATTAATAAAATGTATGAAGAATGAAGACTTGTACTTTTTTTATGTATTAATGATAAATTTGAAGAAAAAATTAATTTATACTTCAATTGTATTTGTATCAATTATCAATTTTATTGCATCAATAATAAAAATATATATTATCTTTTCACGCCTTGTAATATTTTTTGCTATTTTTATCACAAATTGAATAAGTAATTTTTGGAAAATTTTAAGATTTTTTTAAGATTTTTTTGAATTTTTAAAGTTTATTTTTAAGGTTTTTATGTTTTTTATTTTTTTAATTGTCGGGCTGGCGCGGCCCGTCCCGGGTCTGGCGCAGTGCCTGGGGCACCCGGGACTTAGGCCATGCTGTAACACCCCGATCATTAAAATCCTAATATTTGATTAACATGATTAGACAAAATTATTTGGGACGATAATTGAACGTGTTTTGTGTTAAAAAAATCTAATGATTGTTAATGATTTCAAATACAGGTATATGAAAATTTTGGCATGTATATATGGATATGAAGTATATGTGTGTGTGTATAAGTATATATATATTACATGAATGTGTTGGCATATTGTGCAAATACAAGATAATGCAAGTAAATACCAAGAAATACCATAACTTAAATTTGAGAAGGATTTAGTGGAGAGGGGTAGGTATGCATGAGGAGGGTAGATGGATGGTTGGGATTTTTGCTTGGGAATGATGGAGACATGTGGCATGAGTAGGGACATGTGGCTTAATGAGGGAGATGGAGAAGAATTTATAACAGTAATAATAATAATGAGAGGGGCTTTTGTGTAAAATGAGGAGAGTAATATCTCATTCTTCTCCTTCATTTTCTAGGGCTGAAAATGAATCTCTTGTTCATCTCCTTCAACCCCAAAAACCCTAAATCCATCTCTCTCAAATTCCCTCTCCTCTTCCTCTCTTCCTCCCCCAACCTTTCTCTCTTCTCTCTTCTCCCTTCTTTCTTCTCTCTCTCTCTCTCTCTCTCTCTCTCTCTCTCTCTCTCTCTCTCTCTCTCTCTCTCTCGCAGGCCGGAGCCACGGCCGGGGCCGTGGCCAGGCGGCGGCCAGAGCCGCGGCGACACCGGCGGCCGGCTAAGGCGGCGGCCGGCTAGGGCGGCCGGAGGTCAGAGCTCGTAGTTGGTGATTGGGTTTCCTCCCTCCTTTCTCATTTCTCAATTTTCCTCTTTTGAAATCCCTAGATCTTGATCTCTTGATTTGAGTGGATTGTTCCTTGAGCTATTCATGCAAATTTTTCTTGAAATTTCATGACCTATTAAGGTAGGTAGTGGTCTAAGTTTGATCTTGAGATTAATGAGTTAATCAAATTGCATGTAATTGATAGATGTAAATGTTGTATTGTGGGGCTTACCATGTGGTGAGGGAGTACATAAATTTTCAGATTTGAGTTTAGATCTTAAACCTTGAAATTTTAATCTCAATCTTGTTTTAAGGGTAATGAAACTTTCATTTGGGTGATAGGTGAGATTACTTCTTGAACAATGTTGTCCCTCTTTAAATTGAATCAAATTATTAAAAGACTTATGGGTGAGATAAAGTTTATAAACTCCTCCTAACCATTAAGGTAAATGAAAATTCTTGAAGCTTCTCACTCTTGTAATGGTTGAGCCTCTTGCTATTCTCTCTTAATAAATATGAAACCGAATCAAAATCTAATTTTTTTTATGATGTTAGTGAGATAAAAGGAAAATTTTTGATATTGGTTAAACTATGAAGTTGGAGGTGGTTTAAAGAGAGGATAATGATAAATTAAGTATTGATAGAATTATGAATGTTCATATAAAAATTGCTCATGATCAAAAGTCTAAATACTTAAGTTCATAACTTACTTATGATCTAATTTAGGTGAAGAAATAAAAAGGAAAAGTTGAGAATTTGTTTAGTTCAAAGCACTTTTGAAATAGTAATACAAAACTATTAAAGTCTGTCCAGATCTGAAACCTGAAACTTGGGGTTTGTTTTGTAAGGATATTTAAAAGGAAATAGGTCACTGTTGGAAAGCAAATTGAGTCTACTTTCCAACGGCTCTTACAGTGTCCTAATCAAAGGTCTGTGCTGGGAATTATCGCTGAAACATGACAACTAGTCGAAGGTACCAAGTTGCAGAATTTTGAATGTCTAAAAGATTTTCTGTTTATTAGGGCTGCTCGTGTGAATTAAGCTGGTCATGTAATATATCATTAGAAAGATTAGTAAGTCTAAATTTTAATGGAAGTCTCTGTGTCTTATTCTTATATCAAAAATAGGAGTTACGATAAAAACATCCTCGATTGTTAGGGAGGTCAGATCCGATGAAATATATTTATGTGGGATCTATGTGAAAGTTATTGAAATTTATATGTAGGCACGTTGTGCTGAGTTTAGAACTAAACACATTTCTTTCAGTAGCGCATGTTATGAACATGGGTATATCATACCTATTTATTAAAGTATTGACCCTTTATAATAATGTCTCATTAACGGTGTTGCATGTACACTCGGTTTGTTGACAATTATCCTCAGACTCAAATTTGCTTTAGCTTTACTAGAAATAGGGAATTATTGTGTTATGGACTCCAAAAGACATATTTCACCCTAACACATAATCTCTTCTGTGGCCTAATAAACTGGACTATGAATAGAGTATTTATTGGCATATAGTCAGTGGAAATTTCTGAAACGCCGAAAGTTACTGGTGAAGATGATAGTCCTATCAATTTTAATTAACTGATAAATAGACAAGTTAACGGTCAGCTCTAAATTATATTTGAAATAAACTAATAGATGAGTGAACATGGATACTAATTGAAAGGAAAGATTTTCTTATTGTAATATCAAAAATTGGGAAATCAGAGTGATAGGATTGGTAGTATCAAGATCAGTACTGACGGGAATCCAAACAGTTTCAACTCAATCTATGAATAAGTGAGAATAGTTGTTATAGATATATATAATCTTGATTGCAACCACATTATTTACATCGTGTCGAAGGAATTTAAGTAATAACGGATTGTTAGGCCTTATTAACTTGTACGTTAAATCAAGAAAGTTGTATTCCAATTAATAAGCATGTGTGAGACATTCGCTTCTCCTTATAGTCTCAACTTACCCATCCGTCTAGCCAGAATCTTTGAGCAAGTAATACCTTTGCATACAAATAGGGTGTGTCCTATAATGTAACCAAACTTAAGACATACTTGAAATGATTACTTTTAATCATATGTATTATATCTTATCAATTCTTATTAAGTCCCCTTTCTTTTATTGAGTATAATGTCTTGAAATACGCCATGGGTTAAACAGTAATTGTGACGTTTCAAATTATTCTAGTTAAAGGGGATAAATTGATTATTTGAGATGATGACCAAATTAAGTGGGCGTAAGAATGGATGTTTAGAAATCCCGTAAAAGAAGATTTGAAAGTGGGAAATATGGGTATTCAACATATAGACATATGTTCCTACCTATGGTTGTTATGTATATGTAAAACCTTGTGAACATGGTCGTTTTTTTATTCAAAATCTATTTAGAACATCACATAGAAAGTACCCATATTATATATATACCCACATATACAATGTTACAAGGAAAAAGGGATAGTTTCACCATCTTATGGTCAAAAGAGTGTCTATAGCGGTAAATTGGTACTTACACTAAACGTGGATAGTCTTGCGAGTATTAGACACAGAACCAATATTTAATTCATATTCACCATGAAAGGGATAGTAAAGCAGGCTTAGAATTGAACACATCTTTTGTAATAAGTGTTGCATTTAATATAGAATTTTGGAATATGGTGTACAAGGGCTTTGACATGTACATTACTAATAGAAATCATTATGATTGATATGAATATGATGGGTGTATATCACTTGAATTATGTACATAATATACATGGGTGACATGTTCTGATTAAGCGATTTGTATGAATATTCCTATAAGAATACATTCTAACAGGTAAACACTAATTGAGAGTATAATTGCTTTTAGATATGAAATGATGTGCATGATATATGAATCTTATAGAATTGGAGGCATTGATATTGTGCGTGTTATATATATATATATATATATATATATATATATATATATATATATATATATATATATATATATATATATATATATATATATATATTGTGTTACAGAGGAAGGGACCCGTAATGCACGGGCGGAGTGCGAAGACGGTGCTATATACATATATCCGGAGGAAGGGACCCGTATTGCACGGGCGGAGTGCGAAGACGGTGCTATATATATATCATATTAGGAGGAAGGGACCCGTATTGCACGGGCGGAGTGCGAAGACGGTGCTATAATATACATATATTTACATCTTTACAAATGATTGAGAATGAATGGCTATGTGTGATATATATATGTGTGTGTGCGTGTGTGTGTGTGACACTAGGGTATGTTGGATGTGTTATCGTATATGATAATGAAAACATCAGAATGCAGATTAGCTGATTGAAATGAAATACGGCATATTGTGTGAAAGTGTACAGTTAATTCATGGCATTACTTGAAGTGTGATGCGATATCGTATTATGAGAAGTATGATATGATTATATGTTATACAAGTATGGTTTGTGATGTATGTGTTACCTGAATGCATAAACTAGGTTTATGGCATAACTATAGTGGTTGGTGTATTATAGCGTGAAATATAAGACACGTGAGTAGCACACACTATGTACACATAAGATGAGAAAATCTGTTTTAGGTAACTCATAAATCTTATCACACGGAAAGATGAAAACCCAAGAAAGAAAATTGGGAAGTACGATCATATGAGTCTGATCGTCCCCAAAATTTTGGAGACCGGGGTCTTGATTATTAAACCATGGGATGTCTCTGATTCTTTGTCTTCTTACTGTTTCAGATTTCTCTTATTACTTGAATATTCATACTTCTCATTGATATATTATCATTTCTTGATTTATTCCTACCCTATTCACTGAGCTGTCGAGATCACTCCCCCACAGACTGGTATATTGCAGCTTGCTTTGAGGCAGGGGTCAGGATTGTGCTGTGCGGGGTTCGTCCTGAATCAATCCAATCTTTGTACGTCTGGAACAATTGTGCTTGTTGATGATACATGTTGGTCATGGGATAGATGGTTAATCTTGTACATATATATATGTAGAGAACTGTTGTAGTAGTTTCATTTCAAGTTGGCATTTGAGATATATTTTATTGGGTTGTGATATAATTTGTTGGGTTGTGATATCAAGAAGTGTATTATCAATATGATGATCATGACAAGTGAGAATTTATCAATTTTGAATTTCTATAGATGCCGAGATGGGTACTCTAGAGCTTATGTTGTTATGTTTCTCCATAAGTAGGCGATGTCAAACCGAAACATCTTCATGATTGCCTGAATGATTTTGAGTTCAGTTACATGATTGGATTGAGAATAAATAGGCTGATGTTAGCCGAAATTATTATATTTGTACGGGGCATCATATCCGACCAGTAATTACAAGGGAGGTGCTGCTGAAATTTTTAAGAATTGAAAATGATTTTAATAATCGGTCGGTTTAAATGGATGTTATGTAAATTGAGGATTTTCAATTCTGGGACCGTTACAGTTGGTATCAGAGCCTAGGATTTGGAGATAGAAAATAGATTTGGAATAAGGGGGTGTAGAATGAGGGTTGATTGTTAAGACAGATTACTATGGACGATATGTATGTGTATGTGTTTTGTATGTAAGTGAATGTATTGTTTGATATGGAGGGTTCAGGGGGGTAGGAGTTCTTACGTGACTTACTAATCTCGAACGAGGGATATTTGATCACTGCCTTATGTTCGGATTATGGTACCCACATGCCATAATTCGGATGTGCTCTTTGGGGGTGTGGGCCCTCAGTATGAGCTGCCTGTGGTATGGGACACTGGAGTAAGGGAATGATTAAAATTTCAAGTGAGTCAAGATTAATTTGGATCGTAAGGACATAGTATGGAATTGATCAAGAAATAATGAAGCTTGAGGAGAATGATTGAGAAAGATATTGCATCAAGGTAAGATTTTGTGATAGGCAGGAAGAATACGAAGATTTTTATACTTACTCAGGTGTCAAGTTTCGAGGATGAAACTTTTGTAAGGGGGATAGAACTATAACACCCCGATCATTAAAATCCTAATATTTGATTAACATGATTAGACAAAATTATTTGGGACGATAATTGAACGTGTTTTGTGTTTAAAAAAAAATCTATTGATTGTTAATGATTTCAAATACAGGTGTATGAAAATTTTGGCATGTATATATGGATATGAAGTATATGTGTGTGTGTGTGTATAAGTATATATACATTACATGAATGTGTTGGCATATTGTGCAAATACAAGAAAATGCAAGTAAATATCAAGAAATACCAAAACTTAAATTTGAGAAGGATTTAGTGGAGAGGGGTAGGTATGCATGAGGAGGGTAGATGGATGGTTGAGATTTTTGCTTGGGAATGACGGAGACATGTGGCATGAGTAGGGACATGTGGCTTAATGAGGGAGATGGAGAAGAATTTATAAGAGTAATAATAATAATAAGAGAGGCTTTTGTGTAAAAGGAGGAGCATAATATATTATTCTTCTCCTTCATTTTCTAGGGCTGAAAATGAATCTCTTATTCATCTCCTTCAACCCCCAAAAACCCTAGATCCATCTCTCTCAAATTCCCTCTCCTCTTCCTCTCTTCCTCCCCCAACCTTTCTCTCTTCTCTCTTCTCTCTCTTCTCTCTCTCTCTCTCTCTCGCAGGCCGGAGCCACAGCCAGGTGCGGCCGGGGCCGGGGCCGGGGCCGGGGCCAGGCGGCGGCCAGGCGGCGGCCAGAGCCGCGGCGACACTGGCGGCCGGCCAGGGCGGCCGGAGGTCGGAGCTTGTAGTTGGTGAGTGGGTTTCCTCCTTCCTTTCTCATTTCTCAAATTTTCCTCTTTTGAAATCCCTAGATCTTGATCTCTTGATTTGAGTGGATTGTTCCTTGAGCTATTCATGCAAAATTTTCTTAAAATTTCATGACCTATTAAGGTAGGTAGTGGTCTAAGTTTGATCTTAAGATTAATGAGTTAATCCAATTGCATGTAATTGATAAATGTAAATGTTGTATTGTGGGGGCATACCATGTGGTGAGGGAGTACATAAATTCTCAGATTTGAGTTTAGATCTTAAACCTTAAAATTTTAATCTCAATCTTGTTTTAAGGGTAATGAAACTTTCATTTGGGTGATAGGTGAGATTACTTCTTGAACAATGTTGTCCCTCTTTAAATTGAATCAAATTATTAAAAGACTTATGGGTGAGATAAAGTTTATAAACTCTTCCTAACCATTAAGGTAAATGGAAATTCTTGAAGCTTCTCACTCTTGTAATGGTTGAGCCTCTTGCTATTCTCTCTTAATAACTATGAAACCGAATCAAAATCTAATTTTTTTTTTGTGATGTTAGTGAGATAAAAGGAAAATTTTTGATATGGGTTAAACTATGAAGTTGGAGGTGGTTTAAAGAGAGGATAATGATAAATTAAGTAGTGATAGAATTATGAATGTTCTTATAAAAATTGCTCATGATCAAAAATCTAAATACTTAAGTTCATAACTTACTTATGATCTAATTTAGGTTAAGAAATAAAAAGGAAAAGTTGAGAATTTATTTAGTTCAAAGAACTTTTGAAACAGTAATACAAAGCTGTTAAAGTCTGTCCAGATCTGAAACTTGAAACTTGGGGTTTCTTTTGTAAAGATATTTAAAAGGAAATAGGTCATGTGATATACCTTTGGAAAGCAAATCGAGTCTACTTTCCAACGGCTCTTACAGTGTCCTAATCAAAGGTCTGTGCTGGGAATTATCGCTGAAACATGATAACTAGTCGAAGGTACCAAGTTGCAGAATTTTGAATGTCTAAAAGATTTTCTGTTTATTAGGGTTGTTCGTGAGAATTAAGCTGGTCATGTAATATATCGTTAAAAAGATTACTAAGTCTAAATTTTAATGGAAGAAGTCTCTGTGTCTTATTCTTATATCAAAAATAGGAGTTACGATAAAAACATCTTCGATTGTTAGGGAGGTCAGATCCGATGAAATATATTTAGGTGGGATCTATGTGAAAGTTATTAGAATTTATATGTAGGCACGTTGTGCTGAGTTTAGAACTAAACACATTTCTTTCAGTAGCGCATGTTATGAACACGGGTATATCATACCTATTTATTAAAGTATTGACCCTTTATAATAATGTCTCATTAACGGTGTTGGATGTACACTCGGTTTGTTGACAATTATCCTCAGACTCAAATTTGCTTTAGCTTTATTAGAAATAGGGAATTATTGTGTTATGGACTCCAAAAGACATATTTCACCCTAACACATAATCTCTTCTGTGGCCTAGTAACTGGACTATGAATAGAGTATTTATTGGCATATAGTCAGTGAAAATTTCTGAAACGCCGAAAGTTACTGGTGATGATGATAGTCCTATCAATTTTAATTAACTGATAAATAGACAAGTTAACGGTCAGCACTAAATTATATTTGAAATAAACTAATAGATGAGTGAACATGGATACTAATTGAAAGGAAATATTTTCTTATTATAATATCAAAAATTGGGAAATCAGAGTGATAGGATTGGTAGTATCAAGATCAGTACTGACGGGAATCCAAACAGTTTCAACTCAATCTATGAATAAGTGAGAATAGTTGTTATAGATATATATAATCTTGATTGTGACCACATTATTTACATCGTGTCGAAGGAATTTAAGTAATAACGGATTGTTAGGCCTTATTAACTTGTACGTTAAATCAAGAAAGTTGTATTCCAATTAATAAGCATGTGTGAGACATTCGCTTCTCCTTATAGTCTCAACTTACCCATCCGTCTAGCCAAAATCTTTGAGCAAGTAATACCTTTGCATACAGATAGGGTGTGCCCTATAATGTAACCAAACTTAAGACATACTTGAAATGATTACATTCAATCATATGTATTATATCTTATCAATTCTTATTAAGTCTCCTTTCTTTTATTGAGTATAATGTCTTGAAATACGCCATGGGTTAAACAGTAATTATGACGTTTCAAATTATTCTAGTTAAAGGGGATAAATTGATTATCTGAGATGATGACCAAATTAAGTGGGTGTAATAATGGATATTTAGAAATCCCGTAAAAGAAGATTTGAAAGTGAAAAATATGGGTATTCGACATATATACATATGTTCCTACCTATGGTTGTTTTGTATATGTAAAAGTTTGTGAACATGATAGTTCTTCTATTCAAAATCTATTTAGAGCATCACATAAAAAGTACCCATATTATATATATACACACACATATACAATGTTACAAGGAAAAAGAGATAGTTTCACCATCTTATGGTCAAAAGAGTGTCTATTGCGGTAAATTGGTACTTACACTAAACGTAGATAGTCTTGCGAGTATTAGACACTGAACCAATATTTAATTCATGTTCACCATAAAAGGGATAGTAAGGCAGGCTTAGAATTGAACACATCTTCTCTAATAAGTGTTACATTTAATATAGAATTTTGGAATATGGTGTACAAGGGCTTTGACATGTACATTATGAATAGAAATCATTATGATTGATATGAATATGATGGGTGTATATCACTTGAATTATGTACATAATATACATGGGTAACATGTTCTGATTAAGCGATTTGTATGAATATTCCTATAAGAATACATTCTAACAGGTAAACACTAATTGAGAGTATGATTGCTTTTAGATATGAAATGATGTGCATGATATATGAATCTTATAGAATTGGATGCATTGATATTGTGCGTGTTATATATATATATATATATATATATATATATATATATATATATATATATATATATATATATATATATATATATATATATATATATATATATATATTGTGTTACGGAGGAAGGGACCCGTAATGCACGGGCGGAGTGCGAAGACGGTGCTATATACATATATCCGGAGGAAGGGACCCGTATTGCACGGGCAGAGTGCAAAGACGGTGCTATATATATATCATATTGGGAGGAAGGGACACGTATTGCACGGGCGGAATGCGAAGACGGTGCTATAATTTACATATATTTACATCTTTACAAATGATTGAGAATGAATGGCTATGTGTGATATATATTTGTGTGTGTGACACTAGGGGTATGTTGGATGTGTTATCGTATATGATAATGAAAACATCAGAATACATATTAGCTGATTGAAATGAAATACGGCTTATTGTGTGAAAGTGTACAGTTAATTCATGGCATTACTTGAAGTGTGATGTGATATCGTATTATGAGAAGTATGATATGATTATATGTTATACAAGTATGGTTTGTGATGTATGTGTTACCTGAATGCATAAACTAGGTTTATGGCATAACTATAGTAGTTGGTGTATTATAGCGTGAAACATAAGACACGTGAGTAGCACACACTATGTACACATAAGATGAGAAAATCTGTTTTAGGTAACTCATAAATCTTATCACACGGAAAGATGAAAACCCCAGAAAGAAAATTGGGAAGTACGAACATAAGAGTCTGATCGTCCCCAGAAATTTTAGAGACCGGGGTCTTGATTATTAAATCATGAGATGTCTCTGATTCTTTGTCTTCTTACTGTTTCAGATTTCTCTTATTACTTGAATATTCATACTTCTCATTGATATATTATCATTTCTTGATTTAATCCTACCCTACTCACTGAGCTGTCGAGCTCACTCCCCCACAGACTGGTATATTGCAGGTTGCTTTGAGGCAGGGGTCAGGGTTGTGCTGTGCGGGGTTCTTCCTGAATCAATCCAATCTTATACGTCTGGAACAATTGTGCTTGTTGATGATACATGTTGGTCATGGGATAGATGGTTAATCTTGTACATATATACATGTAGAGAATTGTTGTAGTAGTTTCATTTCAAGTTGGCATTTGAGATATATTTTATTGGGTTGTGATATAATTTATTGGGTTGTGATATCAAGAAGTGTATTATCAATATGATGATCATGACAAGTGAGAATTTATCATTTCTGAATTTCTATAGATGCCGAGAGGGGTACTCTAGAGCTTATGTTGTTATGTTTCCCCATAAGTAGGCGATGTCAAGCCGAAACATCTTCATGATTGCCTGAATGATTTTGAGTTCAGTTATATGATTGGATTGAGAATAAGTAGGCTGATGTTAGCCGAAATTATCATATTTGTATGGGGCATCATATTTGATCAGTAATTACAAGGGAGGTGCTGCTGAAATTTTTAAGAATTGAAAATGATTTTAATAATCGGTCGGTTAAATGGATGTTATGTAAATTAAGGATTTTCAATTCTAGGACCGTTACACATGCCCAGGTTCCATTTATGGAACCGGGGCCGGGTTGCCCGCCTTTAGGCCGGGCAGGCCGGCCTCTAGCCCACCGTGCCCGGGCCAGGTTTGGCCCGGCCTGGCCCAATTGACACCCCTAAATCGGATGGTGAAAAAAAGACTACAAAAAGTTATTGGTCCATGAACCCGTTGGTCTAATTAGCATCTTGAGTTAAAAAAATCTATGAAGCTGACGATTAGATGATATTCTTCCAGTTAAAATAGCTGAAAGTTTGGCAAATGAAAATGTTGTTGTTGACTATACATAAAAGAAATGATGTTAACATGCTCTAATTTAGAAATTAAGAACATAAAAAGTTGATATCATACTAATTTGACAAGTGCATGTAAGAAATAAGAGAAAAAAACATCGTATATAACCCACCATCATGTGTTGTTTTATATTGCAAGCAAAAAAACTGAAAATGCTTATTTTTTGCCATTATGTGGTTCAAGCGGCCTACACGGCAAGCGACATAATAAAGCAAAATTTCAGCTTTGTTTAATATATAATTATATTTCTCTAATATAAAAACTATAGTTATAATTTAATATAATATCTTTACGTGCATGCTTTAAAATGAGATCAATGCCGTGAAAGCCGCCAAACTAAAGCCATCATGTTTTCAATGTACAAGACCAATTAGATGCCTGACAAAGTTTCTTCTTTTGTCAAAGCTTAGCCAAAATTTCGAAGATAGTAACTAATCTTACTCTAATTTTTTGCCTTAGGTCCTAATTACATTTGAATATACGTTCAAGCTTATCACCTAAATTCCAAATGGCGAGCAAATCAAGGGATTGTTTCCCATGGGCTTTGCACCTAACTTTAAGCATTATAAGCCTAGTGACATTTTCTTTTCGCTTCTTTATTTGAATTTTATCTTTTTTTCCTTTTCTTAACAAAAATAGTAGCCCAACCTTGGAGTCCTTTCATGTGCCCGCTCCAACGATTTACCAGCTGAGCTATATTAGTTGCTTCTAATCTGTAATGCCCCACCCCATTGGGTAGCGGAAACGCTACTACAATATATATACGCAGAGTAAAATACCCGTACGTATACACGCTAAGCATATCAGTACATGTTGGCCCAAAGGCCATTATCCCGGTTATTTTGATGATAGCAAAACATATTTAGTTATGTATTTAATTATCTTGATTTTAAAGTATTTCAGGTTCAAAGAAACAGATTTTGACGACTCCTCTAAAAGACTCACAAATTTGGAGTTCGCCCAACATTTGCATTCCCAAGCTAAAGCACATAGGAAGCTTCGGAATTTGCGTTGAAGAATAGTTCAAGAAGAAGATCAAGACTTGCTAAAGAATCCAAGATTTGTATTTTGTCTATTTTGTTTTAGAATTTTTGTCAAAACTAAATAGTAGAAGTAGAGATATGGGATATCACACACACACATTTTCTAGAGTGATTTATGGCTTCAAAATACTTTCTATTTCTATTTCCAAACTCAGTTTTAGTTGAACATATCTATTTTGGAAATATGATTTTTAGAGAGACTAGTTTTTGGAAAAACATTTCATTAAAAATCAAGCTTTTATCCAAAGAATTTTTACCAAGTATTTTACCTTGATAGTAGTATGACATATGCTCATACTCTATGATTTTTCAAGACCAAAACATTTTATCCAAGACCCAAAACCAAAATCCAAATTGTCCAGGTCCTGTAAGTTCTGATTTTTCAGAAATTCACAGTGACCGGTCGACCGGCAGTCGACCGGCACTCGACCGACATGCACAAATGTGCATGTGCGTATCAGTCGACCGGGAGTCGACCGATACTCGACCGGCCCCAACCTGCTGCTCTCTGGAAATTGCCAGTCGACCGACCCGGTCGACCGGTGAGCCCCAACGGTCGGATTTTCGACCGTTGGCGGTCGACCGACCCGGTCGACCGGTAGTCTGTCAAAAGTTCTGACAGACTCAACAACTATTTTTCTGACTTTTTGACTTTAGGGATTTGTCTCCAACGAATCTCTTGAGCAGTTTTTGACCCCTATAAATAGGTGGTCACTTCATATGAAATGACTAATGATTTTAGAGCTATCAAGTGCAATTTTACAAGAGTTTCAAAAATTTCCAAAGTTTTCAAAAGAAAAGATTTTTCTCTCCAAAGCCTAAATTTCCATCACCTTTCTTGGAGCCTATTCCTCTACTTCTCTCTAGCTTTGCACTACACAATCCCATACTCTAACTCTCCTATTTGGTTCTAGGATTGTGCTTAGTGAGCTCTTTTGTAAAGTGGTCAAGTGTGATCACTTCCATTGTAATTGAGTGAAGTTGTAGAGGCATCGGCCTCAAGGCGAGCTAGTGTGCTCAAGGTGGTGAAGTGTCATCACGGGAGACGGACAAGTGTTGTCCTTGTATTGTTGATCCGGTGGGATCCTCAATAGTGGAAATCCTTCAAGTGTGAAGGCGGGGACGTAGAGCGTGGCTCGAACCTCGGAAACATATCGGCGTGTTTGCGTTTGCTCAAATTCTTCTAACTCTATCTCTTTAATTACTTGCACCTTTACCTTGTTTAATTCTTGCAAGTATTTGTATTGTGATAATTGTTAGAGTTAAATTTTAAATTCCGCATAATTGCCATTATCATATAGCCATCACCTATTCACCCCCCTCTAGGTGATTTCAATTGGTATCAGAGCCTAACCCTACAACTTAGGTCTAACAACCTTAGGGAGATCCATATATTTGGCTATATATTTGCTTGTTGTTGTTTGTTGCATTTTACTTGCTTGTGCATTCATGGCATCCATGGACTTTTCTAGCATTAAATCCCCTCCCAAATTTGATGGCTTGAACTTTCCTATTTGGAAAGTCAAGATGAACTTGTTTTTGAAATCCTTAGGTGTTAGGGTAGCTAGGGCCATTACCAAAGACTTCATTGAACCAACTAGTGATGAGAGCACATGGTCCGAGGATACTTCCAAAGACTATGAAGCAAATGCTAGGGCACAATATGCATTAACACAAGCACTTAATGAAGATGACCTTGCACGCATCATTAATTGTAAATCGGCATATGAAGTTTGGAACATGCTTATTGTGACTCATGAGGGAACGTCACAAGTCAAGAGAGCAAAAGTTGACTTGTTACGTTCTCAATATGAGAATTTTTACATGATTGATAATGAGAGCATTGATGACATGCTCACTCGCTTTACAAAAATAACTAATGCTCTTTCTTCCTTAGGCGACAAGATTGACAACAATCAAAAGATAAGGAAGGTGATTCGAGCTCTTCCCAAAGCTTGGGAAGTTAAGGCGACAACCCTCAAAGAGCTAAATGACAAAGAGGAGATGGACTTCTCCTGCTTCATCGGTAATCTCAAAACACATGAGATGGAGATGAAGGTACGAGAAGAAAGGGAGGCACCCAAGAAGAAATCAATAGCCTTCAAAGCCGCTCCAACAATTCAAGACGAGGATGATTCATCGGACGAGTGCGATGAAGACTTCGCCATGCTCATCCGGAAGGTGGGCAAGATGTTTTACAAAAAGGGAAGACAAAGCAATTTCCGGCGAGGGAAACCTCAAGGGAGATTTGAAAGAAAAAGAGAGGAGCCCGGTCCTTGCTTCCATTGCAAGAAGATCGGTCACCTCATTGCCGATTGCCCCGCTCTACAAGCGACCACATCCAAGAACGGGCAAAGAAAGAAGAAAGCAATGGTGGCTACTTGGGATGACACGGAGTCGGAATCCGAAGAGGAAGTCGACGCCGCGCACATGTGTTTCATGGCACATGGGGAGGATGCACCAAAGGTAACTCTAGAAAACTCTTTAGATGAGGATGAGTTAACTATGGATGAACTTGCACAATTTTTTGAAGAATTGCAAAATAGGTATGAGATTTCCCAATCTCAAAATAAGAAATTAAAAGAGAAAATGAAGCTTTAAAATATAAAGTTGAAATAGTTGTTAAAGAAAAGGATGTTTTATCTAGCTCTTTTGGAAAATTGAAAAATGATTTTGATAAATATAAACTTGCAAATAAGGGTAAAACCACAATAGTGTCAATTGATAAAAATGATTTTGTTGAGATCCAAAAGCGTGTTGATGCTTTGGACTCCACACTTAAAAATTGTGCATTTGATTTGAAAAAGATAGCTTCTAAATTTCCTAAGGGAACACCCCAAGGGAAACATGCACAACATGCACATACACATGCACGGAAACATGCTCACACTCACAAGCATGCATACATGTATGGTAATGGTAGGATTTATGTTTGCACTCATTGTGGCCGCAAAGGCCATTTAGAAAAATTTTGTTATGCTAAAAATAATGTTAAGAATAAATATGTTTGGGTTCGCCCCGGTACTAACCCTAAAGGACCCTCAAAGATTTGGGTACCAAAAGATCCTCCAAATGTAGGTGACACAGGTGGATCTACTTCCTCCAAGACTTAGGGGGAGACGGTGCCCGGGTGGTAGATGCAACTAAGCTCACAAGTTCAAATCTAGCTTGCATCGCTATCGTGGAGGCACCTATTTTTGGAGATTGCCCCTAAATTGGTAATATCTCCATTTTAAAATAGTTGTTGATTTTGTGGTAATGTACTCATGTGTATAGAATTGTTAGTTTGCTTTTGTTCGTCATTGATACATGCTTATATAGAACTACTTTTCTATCATGTTGTGTACATGCCTTGTGATAATTTTCATATCTTGTATTGTTATGCCTTATGTCATACTTGTCCACATGTCCATTTTGTTAGATAGTGTATCTACTTGTATAGTTTAGATTTTGTGATTATATACTTGTAAACATATAGACCTATTTTCATAAATAAAATAAAACTTTTTGAAAATTTTCATATTTAAACAAATACCTTAAAGATGGCAATTGCGCACCTCAACTCATTCAAGAGGAATCAAGAGGATGAAGTTCAGAACCCGTCACTGGGTATTCGGCTTCAACATCTTTAAATCTTTGTTTAAATTTGTAAAATAAAATTAAAACATTTTGTGTGAAGTTTTTGTTGATGTGATCACTAAAAGAAGATTTTTAAAACTGATTGTTATATCCCTGTATGTTATTATATAACATATTTTTATTTGTTATAATTTTTATTTAAAATTTTTTTTTGGTCAGAACCTGGTAGCAGAATTTTCAGACTTACCGGTCGACCGGCCCCTAAACCCAGTCGACCGGCTCTGTCTGAGAAGAAAAATTTTGTATTTTTTTTTGTGCTACCGGTCGACTGTTGTTATAGGACCAGTCGACCGATCAAGATGCGTGACTCTCTGTATCTTTTCGGTCGACCGGTTCCTTAACCCCAGTCGACCGATCGTCGTATTCTGGCGTATATTTGGGATTTTCTTCACTGTTTCGCTCACTCTCTCACTTTTCCTCTCAGCGAACCGCAGGAGCTCCCCCCTCTCAAAATTCCCAACTTCTAATCCATTCACCCGATCTTAAATTCCTTCAAAACCCATCTCAAACTCCTCATTCCTAATTCAGATCTTCAATCTCAAGCCGATCCGTCCATCAGATTTTCAGAATTTCTGGGTTTTCAAGCTAGGGTTTCAGATTTTTCCAAAGGTAAAAATTTCGGATTTTTCACTTGTTCTTCCTTTCTAGCTTAGATATATCACTTCTTTTGTCTTCATATTAGGTTGATTAATCATCTAGATCGTGCCTTTACCTGCAAAAACCCTAAAATTTGATTTTTGTCATGGCTCCTAAAAGACATCGTTCTGAGAAGGGAAAGGGCATTGCCCAATCCTCATCTCAAGCCCCTAGGACTGATCCCTTGTTGCGTAACGATCTTGCCTCTGACCGTTACACACATCTAGCCCCTAGGAACACTATTTCGGGTAGGTTTGTGGCTATCCATGATTTTGAACACCTCGATATCCCCTACATACTCCGTACCAACAATCTTGTGGATTTTCTCTCCATCAGGGAGAAGGTTTACACTTCTTTGGTTCCCTATTTCTATGCCAATTTTGAATTTAGTGGGAACCGGATCATCTCCCGTGTGATGGGTAGGGACATAAACATTTCCCTAGGTCAGTTTGCTAGGATTCTTCATCTTTCCACTGATGGAATAGATGTTTACTCTTATGACCTACATGATTTT
This sequence comes from Agave tequilana, assembly GCA_038442645.1. Taxonomy (NCBI): domain Eukaryota; kingdom Viridiplantae; phylum Streptophyta; class Magnoliopsida; order Asparagales; family Asparagaceae; genus Agave; species Agave tequilana. Next base: position 76,091 of record JAVJIF010012637.1, read on the forward strand.
CCTGAATATCCGGAGGGTGAGTCTTCGCTCACCGCATCCACTCTCATTCACCAGGATGACAATCCCGATCTAGTGAGGAATGAGATTGTAAGTCAGTATTCCCTCCAATCTCAGGTCCTTGCTAAGATTATCTTTCATAATATCGTGCCTAAGTCCGGTGAATTCAGTCATGCTCGAGGTCCTGTTCCCCTGATTATCTATTGCCTCCTTAAAGGCATTAAGATAAATTTCCCTCGAGTGATCGCTTCTCACATGAGTGGTGATCAGATTCGCACTGCTGGTAGGAGTCTGCCTTATGGCATGCTCATTACCCATCTTCTCAGGGCTTTAGATTTTGATCTCTCTGGTCAAGCCCCTTCAAAACCCTCATCTGATATCAATACTGCTGCCTTGAAGATGATGGAAGCTCAGTTGCGTCGACACGCAGCTGTGCAACCACCACCTGTTCCTGCAGCTGATCCAGCTCCAGCTCCACCTCCTGTTTTTCCTGCTCCTGAGTTTCAGGGTGCTTCTGCTTCTGAGGTCCGCTCAATGATCGAGGCTCATCAGGCCTGGGTCGGAGAGCAAGTCTCTGCAATTCGTGCAGATTTGGCTGATCGTGCTGCTATGGATGCTGTTTTTCGGGCGGAGGTTCGTAACGACTTGTCCTATATGGCTGAATCCATGAGATTTGTGGATGTTCAGTTCCAGTCTTTGTTCACAAAAATGGACATAGTCGTTCCTGATGGGACTCCGGGTGCTCGTCGTCTCCCTGCCGCTGGTCCTCCTTTCCCTCCCAGAGCTCGCGTCTCTATTCCACCACCGCGCCCCAGAGTTGATGCCTTGGATACAGAGGAGGTAGATTCCTCTTCTTCCTCAGATGATGGTGATGACCAGACGATGGCCGAGGGCTCTGATGATGACGAGGAGGAGGATGACGAGGCGACTGAGTGATACTGCTGATGAGTGACCTCCCCTTTATTGATGATGTCAAAAAGGGGGAGAGATATTTGGAGAGAGAGATATTTTGTGTGACACTTTTGTCATTTTGTTATGTACTTGACTTATTTTGTTGGACACCTTTTATTTTTGTGGACATGTATCTTTTGTGGTATGTATTTATGTCATGTTGAGAACTTATTTCCTTATCTATGATATGACATGAGTAGTTGATATGTTGTGATTAGCATGGATGTGTGATGTTTATTTTTTATCACTATGCCTGAGTATGATTTTTATATATGCTTGTGTTGAGGGGGAGTTTCATTTGAAGACTCTACCCAAAATATTTTGTGATAACTACATATGTTTTGCCATCATCAAAAGGGGGAGATTGTTGGCCCAAAGGCCATTATCCCGGTTATTTTGATGATAGCAAAACATATTTAGTTATGTATTTAATAATCTTGATTTTAAAGTATTTCAGGTTCAAAGAAACAGATTTTGACGACTCCTCTAAAAGACTCACAAATTTGGAGTTCGCCCAACATTTGCATTCCCAAGCTAAAGCACATAGGAAGCTTCGGAATTTGCGTTGAAGAATAGTTCAAGAAGAAGATCAAGACTTGCTAAAGAATCCAAGATTTGTATTTTGTCTATTTTGTTTTAGAATTTTTGTCAAAACTAAATAGTAGAAGTAGAGATATGGGATATCACACACACACATTTTCTAGAGTGATTTATGGCTTCAAAATACTTTCTATTTCTATTTCCAAACTCAGTTTTAGTTGAACATATCTATTTTGGAAATATGATTTTTAGAGAGACTAGTTTTTGGAAAAACATTTCATTAAAAATCAAGCTTTTATCCAAAGAATTTTTACCAAGTATTTTACCTTGATAGTAGTATGACACATGCTCATACTCTATGATTTTTCAAGACCAAAACATTTTATCCAAGACCCAAAACCAAAATCCAAATTGTCTAGGTCCTGTAAGTTCTGATTTTTCAGAAATTCACAGTGACCGGTCGACCGGCAGTCGACCGGCACTCGACCGACATGCACAAATGTGCATGTGCGTATCAGTCGACCGGGAGTCGACCGATACTCGACCGGCCCCAACCTGCTGCTCTCTGGAAATTGCCAGTCGACCGACCCGGTCGACCGGTGAGCCCCAACGGTCGGATTTTCGACCGTTGGCGGTCGACCGACCCGGTCGACCGGTAGTCTGTCAAAAGTTCTGACAGACTCAACAGCTATTTTTCTGACTTTTTGACTTTAGGGATTTGTCTCCAACGAATCTCTTGAGCAGTTTTTGACCCCTATAAATAGGTGGTCACTTCATATGAAATGACTAATGATTTTAGAGCTATCAAGTGCAATTTTACAAGAGTTTCAAAAATTTCCAAAGTTTTCAAAAGAAAAGATTTTTCTCTCCAAAGCCTAAATTTCCATCACCTTTCTTGGAGCCTATTCCTCTACTTCTCTCTAGCTTTGCACTACACAATCCCATACTCTAACTCTCCTATTTGGTTCTAGGATTGTGCTTAGTGAGCTCTTTTGTAAAGTGGTCAAGTGTGATCACTTCCATTGTAATTGAGTGAAGTTGTAGAGGCATCGGCCTCAAGGCGAGCTAGTGTGCTCAAGGTGGTGAAGTGTCATCACGGGAGACGGACAAGTGTTGTCCTTGTATTGTTGATCCGGTGGGATCCTCAATAGTGGAAATCCTTCAAGTGTGAAGGCGGGGACGTAGAGCGTGGCTCGAACCTCGGAAACATATCGGCGTGTTTGCGTTTGCTCAAATTCTTCTAACTCTATCTCTTTAATTACTTGCACCTTTACCTTGTTTAATTCTTGCAAGTATTTGTATTGTGATAATTGTTAGAGTTAAATTTTAAATTCCGCATAATTGCCATTATCATATAGCCATCACCTATTCACCCCCCCTCTAGGTGATTTCAGTACAGTCATAAATGGTAATACACATTCCACCATTACAGTCTAAGTACATTGTTATTACAATATATGATCCAATATTACAAGAATACTACATCACTGGAAGGTATAAAAGTACGATTTTCAAGAGATTTACATGGGCCAAAGTGGTAGATGTTCTCGAGTAGGAAAGAGGAATCTCGAGAAAGTTAGGTAAGGAAAATGGGTTTGGAGAACCATCTGATACGTTCTCAAGATTTTGCCAGGTTCCGATCCTGGGACTTGCTACGCCTCTATTGTGCACTTCGATCAGCAACAGAATCTTTACCAATATTCAAGCTCCGGGATCTGGACATGCAGATACAGAGTTGTCAGAATGCAACCCAAAGAGTACATAAAAGCCAAGTGGCGTGCTCAAGCAAGCACACGTGTACAGGAATATCAGTAGATCGTATGTTCAAGGCAAGCAGGCAGGCATTAACAGTAAGTGTAAATGGAATATATTTATCTCAGTATGTATGGATTGTATATGTCATACGTAAAATGTAAATGGAGACGAAATCAATTGTATAAACTCAATCTCCGGATTCAGGAATAATCCAAATAAGGAAACCCTCATCTATATACCATATAGCTTACTTCACCATTAATTAAGTATATACATACAGAGTTATTGATTAGTAAGTATGTCAGTAATCATGTGATCAGGAAATCCAGTATTCTGTCAGTAGTGATATTATGTCATCTCTATGAAATCATGATCAATATTATTGTCAAGTCAGTATATGTTTCAATATTACATGTGACAGTCAGTATTAGGAGTATCAGTATCTTGAATAAGGTGAAGTATAGGAAAAGAATTGATAACACAAACTAAAAACATGAACTTACCAAAACAGTGGACAAGGTATTGGATTGTTTTGCTTTAATATAGTAGTAGTAGTAGTAATAACAATAATCAGTATCATTTGTTATTCTAATCGGTCCCCACCAGTGTCCCATACCACTGGCAGTTCACACTAGAACCCGTATTCCCAGTAGAACACATCCAAACTTCGATATACGATTTATTTTCATTCAAACAGGTGAGTGACCGAATAACATATGCTCCTGACATTATTATTGTTTGAATATTATATATATATACTATGTTCAGTTCAGTAGTTGTGTCAGGAGAACAGGAGAACCATGGCCACGATGTAATGGACTGTAGAGGCACCCCCACAGATCGTAGAGACACCCCCACCATGTGTGTATATGGTTTGATATTTAGCTCCGTGTAATATTTAGCTCCATACACCATTTGCGTACCAGGTAGGATAGGACTTGTGAACCCAAGAGGTACCCCCGCAAACCCTAGAGGTACCCCCATCACGTGTGTAATGTGACACTTAGCTCAGTGTGATACTTTTCTCAATTCATCGCTCCTTCAGTCAGGAGTATATTTGTGGATTCTAGAGGTGGCCCCACGGACTCTAGAGGTGCCCCTACCATTTGTATGGTGTGTACTTAGCTCCGCGTGACACTTAACTCCACATATCATGTATCAGTAATAGGAATAGTGTCAGGAGTGTATCAGGAGTCAGGAGTAAACCAGAAGTATGTAAAAACCCTTATCAAGAATTCAGGAGTTCATAGATACCAGTCTTTCTGGTAACAGTAGGTAATCAGTCCAGTGTCATAATATCAGGTTAGTATCCAATGTCAATATCAAGGCTTAGTTGTGCGTGCTTGCAGATGGTTTGTGGGCTAAGGAAGGGTAATGACTTCCCCACCTTATCTTGATTTGTGTTTTGCCCTTAGAATTAATTGTGCAAAGTGTGCAAGATATAGAAAAGTAACATTCAAAAGCAAATATCACCCAAGAATGTTTCCTATCACACCCCGCTTCTCAAAATACGTGAAAACGGGGTCGCGACGAGAGTCGGCGACGTATATACACGAGAAAAATGCCCCACGTATACACGCTAAGCCTAAGAGTAACCTGAACAAACTATAAATATAGCCCATAATATATCAACGATCACTGCAATATTACATATAAGCACCCATGCATCAGGTATTTATTGTATATTCAGTGAATAGTATAAAAGCAGCACTACAGCTATGCACATATAAGTAGAGCAAATCAGCGCTGGAGGCACAATCAGCGAACAGTGTTTAGTCACTAAAGCGCTCGCAGAGCTACAGGAATGACTCAGCTTAAGCCGCGAGTCTGAAATCCGACAGAGTTCTACCTAAGCGAGTCTAGTTATAAAACGTTGAGCGCTAAATACAACAACTAGGCGAAACTGAGAGACCACAAATGGTCTAAGCACACCCATTTCGGAAATGGGCATAAGAGAGACCATAGGTCTAATAGGGCCAGAAGGCCAACTGAATACCTGCATAAAATGTTGTTAGTATACACGAGCAAACATATAAATAACAATTAACGGCATTGGGCGCCAAAAGAGAGACCGTAAAGTCTAAGAGCACTCCCTTTCGGGAAAGTCAGCATAAGAAGACCAGAAGGTCTAACAGGGCCAGGAGACCAAGTAGGTACCTGCAAAAGATGTTAGTACCAAAATATACAAAAATAAAGATAATTCCTAAAACATTCAAGTAATTCTAGAAAAATGCAGGAAATTCTAGAAATACTCAAGAAATTCCTAAAGTACACAGATAAATTCTATAAATACAAAAATTCCTAAAAATATACAGTTAATTTCTAAATACACAGAAAATTTCTAAAAATATATAGTTAAATTCTAAAATATAGGAAAATTCTAGAAATGTCCAGGGACACTAATACAAGTCCATGTACCACAATTATTATAAACAATGCCCAAAATATTTATACAAATATTTCTACAGTTATTTCTACAGGAGAAAAGTACTTGCCTATATCAGGAAATACACGATACCACGTGCGCATGTGCACGTGCACGGAGGAGTGTGTGTGTGGTTGTGTGTGTGGATAGCCCAAGGTGTAACGGTCCCAGTAAAAATTTTTCATTTAATCACAATCATCTCGTATAATCCAAACGTGGGGCCCATCAAGGTATAATACTTCCAATATAATCATCAGAACTCTTCACTATCCATCAGAATTTCTATTAAGATAACATCGAGACTTATCATGTTAACACCATGGTTCGAAAATCTATAAGAAACACAGTCTATAATTACCATATCAGGATATATATACATACACAGTTAGAGTCCAACACCAGGTCCTTTAAAAATTACAAGTCAAGGGTGATACCCAACTAAAGTACGCATGTTTATACAAAATCATATACATAACAAAAGTAACTTCTAAAACAGTGGTCCCGGTGATGATTGCCCGCGCAATTGCCCTTAAGCGGGTCCCTTGCCCTTGTCCAAACCTGTAGGTGGAGTTAGAATAGAGTGAGCTTGACGGCTCAGTGAGTAAAACAATAGTTAAATATGCCTATCAAGTAGGTATACATGGCTAAATTATCCGGTTTACATGTGTGTCGTTATACTATTTTTATAGGATCTTATAATTTATCAGGAACCAAAACAGAACACTGTAACAAGGCCTTACTAGTCGACTAGGCCACCCTATAGTCGACTAAGGCTAACTATAAGTCGACTAATTCTGAAGCTATAGTCGACTAATTTTGCTCCACACGTATCTGCTTCTCTACTAGCAGCCAGGAATTTATGTAGTCGACTACCCTCCTTGGTGTAGTTGACTAACTCAAGTACTAGTCGACTTGAAGGTTCCCTATAGTCGACTAATTCTGGGTCAAAAGTTGTGTTACTCTCTGTATGTCACCTATAGTCGACTACCCTCCTGGTGTAGTCGACTAATCTAATATATTAGTCGACTAGTAAGTTGACTCAAGTCGACTAATTCTGCCCAAAACAGATTGTTAACTTTCTGTTTGCTCTCTGTATCTGGGATTAGTCGACTACAGTCTATATGTAGTCGACTAATCCTGCTATCCAACAGTTTATCTGCCTAATTATCACACTTATAGTCGACTATCCCAGGGACCAAGTCGACTACCCTACATAGAAATTGCCTGTTAAGAAGTGATCCCAGCTTAAGTGTTAAGGATTTATGTATGATTATATCATAGGATTTCTATCTTAGTAATATCCATATACATATAACATAATCTCCCCTTCTACGCCTTCGGTTCAACCCGGTCCCTTCCTCCGTAAAATCTCCCCTTCTACGCCTCCGGTTCAACCCGGTCCCTTCCTCCATTACACACAATATATAATCTCCCCTTCTACGCCTCCGGTTCAACCGGTCCCTTCCTCCAACACATCATACCATCATATAATATCAATATGCAAGACATATAATAATATCATGGATTTCATGAACAAAATTAGTAGTACTTGCGGAATTGAAACACATGAATCTTTATGAGATAGCTAGCATTTCTTGATATCACAAACTATGCATGATCCCAAAAATATTCAAAATGTCAAGTACTTGTTTATCTCTTACGTTTTAGTTCATTTCCTACTTCATTCTACTCATCATATTATTAAGATTAACATGTTCTACTCACCCTTGAAGTGGTATGATTTTGCTGGTTTTTGGCTGCAGATTCGGGCTGTTTTGTGGCTGTTTTGCGGCTGCCTTTAGCTGTTGTTGTTGTTGCTTTTAACTGCTGCTGCTGCTGCTCCCTTGCTGCTGCTGCTGCTGCTGCTGTTGCTTTGCTGCTGCAGTTGCTGCTGCTTTGCTGTTGCTTTTGCTGCTGCAGTTGCTGCTGCTTTGCTGCTGCAGGAAAGAAAAGAGAGGGAGGGAGTTTGTGAAGAGAGAGAGTTTTTGATCCAAATGCTTTAATCCTCTTCAACCCCCCTCTATTTATAGCCTCTAACTCTCCATAATAATGTGCCATGTGTCCCCTATACATCCCATCAAGTCTACTCTACTCCATGCCCTATGCCAAGCTCCATGTCTCTCCCCCTCTCCATGAGGTACAAGCATGGTGGGGATGGTGGTAAGTTGACCATGTGGGGGTATTCTTATACCTATATACATGGATGTATAAATACTTATGTATACACTTGTTTATACATACTCATATAATAAGCATGGCTTACTAAGATATCATGCATGCATACTAATCCCATTACCCCTTATGATTATTTAGGAAAAGAAATGCTTTAATTAAGGCAAGTGTTACATTCTACCCTCCTTATGGAAGTTTCGTCCTCGAAACTTAACGTACCTTGAAACAAATGTGGATGGGCCTTTCTCATCTCCTCTTCCAGCTCCCAAGTGGCTTCTTCTATGTTTTGATTTCTCCATAAGACCTTGACCAAGGAAATATTTTTGCTTCTCAATTGCTTCTCCTTGCGATCAAGAATTTGTACTGGTTCTTCCACATAAGACATGTCTTCTAGCATGTGCAGGGGTTCATAGGAGATGACGTGATCAAGATCGGGCACATACTTCCTCAGCTGAGATACATGAAATACATTGTGCATCCTTTCTAAGGCAGGGGGTAGGGCCAAGCGGTAAGCAACCGGTCCAATTTTATCCAGTATTTCAAACGGACCTACATATCTAGGAGCTAATTTGTTCTTACTGCCGGTGCGTCTCACTCCCTTCATTGGAGATACCTTCAGGAAAACACTATCCCCTACTTCAAACTCCAGTGGTCTGCGACGATTGTCTGCATAAGCTTTTTGTCTGCTCTGGGTTGCTTTCATCCTTTCCTTGATTAGCTTGATCTTCTCCGTAGCCTCTTGAATTACATCAGGGCCGAACAGTCTTCTATCCCCAACTTCCTCCCAACAGATTGGTGATTTACACCTCCTCCCATATAATGCTTCAAATGGAGGCATACCGATAGTGGACTGATAACTATTATTATAAGCAAACTCCACTAAGGGTAAATAGTTGTCCCAACTTCCCCCAAAATCTAGCACACAAGTTCTCAACATATCTTTCAATATTTGAATGGTCCTTTCTGACTGTCCATCCGTTTGGGGGTGGGCTGTTGTACTGAGTTGTAATTTAGTGCCCATAGCTTTGGACAAGCTTCTCCAAAATCTGGATTGAAATCTTGGATCCCGATCTGATACAATGGATTCAGGTACTCCATGTAATCAATTATCTCTCGGACATATACCTGAGCCAGTCTTTCCATTGAATAATTGATCCGGATAGGCAGAAAATGAGCAGATTTAGTGAGTCTGTCTACCACTACCCAGACTGTATCAAGTCCTTGGGACGTCCGAGGAAGTCCAGTGACGAAATCCATAGCAATTTGACTCCACTTCCATTCAGGAATAGATAAAGACACTAACAAACCTGGGGGCTTCTTATGTTCCGCCTTCACTTGTTGACAGACTAAACACTTGTGGACAAAATTAGAAATGTCTACCTTCATTCCATCCCACCAGAAGTTATGACGCAGATCTTGATACATCTTTGTGCTTCCGGGATGAGCTGTATAAGGTGTACTATGAGCCTCCTTCATTATTTCTTCTTTGATCTCTGCTACATCTGGCACACATAATCTGCGTCCAAGCCGCAGCACATCACCTTCTATTTGAAACTCCTTGAGTTCTCCTTTTTGCACTTTCTTTATAATCTTCTTTATTTGAGTATCTCCTTGTTGGGCCTCTTTGATCTTGTCGTATAGATTAAATTGAATACTTACTTGATTTAACTTATACTCAGAATTAGAAGGATCAATGACTCGCACTTCTATTTGCATTTCTTCTAGATCTCTTAAGATTCTTGCTTGACGAGTCATCAAGGCGGCCAGGGTCCCTCCTGATTTCCGGCTCAAAGCATCAGCCACCACATTGGCCTTCCCAGGATGGTATTGAATAGTAATATCATAATCCTTCATCAGTTCTAACCACCTCCTCTGCCTCATGTTCAGTTCTTTTTGTGTGAAGATGTATTTTAAGCTCTTATGATCAGTAAAAACTTCACAAGACACTCCATACAAATAATGTCGCCAGATCTTTAAAGCAAAAATCACAGCGGCTAATTCCAAGTCATGAGTGGGGTAATTTCTTTCATGGGTCTTCAATTGTCGGGACGCATAGGCAATGACTTTTTCATGTTGCATTAACACACATCCCAATCCCAGTTTAGATGCATCACTAAAGATGATAAATCCTTCAGTCCCCGAAGGTACAATTAAGACAGGAGCAGATGTCAGTCTAGTCTTAACCTCCAGGAAGCTCCTATCTTGATCTTCTCCCCATGCAAACTTCTTATTCTTTCTAGTTAATTGGGTGATTGGTGCCACAATTAGAGAAAATCCTTCTACAAATCTTCTGTAGTACCCAGCTAATCCAAGAAACTTCGAACTTCAGTAACATTAGTGGGTCTAGGCCAGTCTCGGATTGCTTCGATTTTTACCGGGTCTACTGATATTCCTTCCTTAGATATAATATGGCCAAGAAACCCTACTTACTCTAGCCAAAATTCACATTTCTTCAATTTTGCATAAAGTTGCTTCTCTCTCAAGATTTGAAGGACAGTATTAAGATGTTTCTTGTGATCTTCTATATTCTTTGAATAGATCAAAATATCATCAATGAATACCACTACAAACTGGTCTAGATATGGTTGAAAAATCCGATTCATTAAGTTCATAAATGCTGCCGGGGCGTTAGTGAGTCCAAAAGGCATGACTAGAAATTCAAAGTGTCCATATCTCGTCCGGAAAGCCGATTTGGATACATCTTCAGGTTTGATCTTCAACTGATGATACCCCGATCTAAGATCTATCTTAGAAAATACACAAGACCCTTGTAATTGATCAAATAAGTCATCAATTCGAGGAAGAGGGTACTTATTCTTGATAGTTGCCTTATTCAATTCCCGGTAGTCAACACATAGTCTCATACTCCCATCCTTCTTCTTTACAAATAGTACAGGTGCTCCCCAGGGAGATACACTTGGCCGAATGAAACCTTTGTCTAATAAGTCCTGCAATTGAGTTTTAAGTTCTTTCATTTCTGCAGGGGCCATACGGTACGGTGCCTTAGAAATTGGGGCAGTACCGGGTATTACATCTATTGTAAATTCTACTTCCCGATCTGGGGGCAGGCCTGATAGGTCTTCCGGGAACACATCAGGGAACTCATTCACAATTGGAATAGTCTTAATATTTACATCAGTCCTAGTGGTATCCAATACCGAAGCCAGAAATCCTTGACACCCTTGCTTCATTAACTTGGTGGCCTTGATGGCTGATATGTGAGGTATATCACAACTAACTTTTTCTCCTTCAAAAATAAACTCCGGAGTCCCTTCCATTTTAAAGATAATCCTCTTCTTATTACAATCCACATGAGCACTACAGGCAGACAACCAGTCCATTCCTAGTATGGCATCGAACTCCATTTCGCCTAGCTTAATCAGATCAATGGATGTCTTCATTTCTCCAATTATCACTTCACAATTCGCATATCTAGTGCTAGCTATCAAATTTTTCCCTATGGGTGTGGACACAACCAATTGAAATCCTAGGGGTTTTGCTACTTGATTTAGTTTATAAGCAAAAGCAATAGATACGAATGAATGAGTAGCTCTAGGATCAAATAATGCATGGGCAATATGTCCTGATACGGAGATCATGCCTTCCACCACTGCATTTGAGGCCATTGCTTCCCGGTAGGTTAATGCGAAGGTTCTGCCTTGCACCCGTGGTTGCTGAACCGATGACTGGGTTACAGCAGGACGTGGGGCATTACTGGCTTGTCCTCTGGGAGGATTCGTCCTCATGGTCGGCCTTCCACTTCCTCTACTCGGCCCTTGGCTCCACGCATTGTCGGACAATTTTCCTTAGATGTCCCACTTCTCCACAATTAAAACAAGACCTGTCTAGGAGGCAGTTTCCAAAATGGTTTACTCTACACCTCTGACACCAGGGAGCCTCCGAGATTCTGGGATGTGATGCAGAGGTAGCTTGTGTCTTCAAGGGAGTGTCTCTGTTTCTCAACCATGTTCTCCCGCCTCTGGCTCCTCCTCCTTTATAAAAAGTGGTGTTAATCCCAGACCCTTTGCCGCTGGTGGATCCCGATGCCGTCCTCATTGAAGGTCCTTGATAACGGGGGCGCTTAGAATTGGGAATTTCTTCCACCCAGTCTTCCTGTCCTTCTTGTATGTCCATTTCTACCTCCAAAGCTCTTTCTACTGCCTGGAGATAATTCCTCAGTTGTAATGGAATCAGTCGGCCATGAATATCTGATCTTAGGCCCTTTACGAACCTCTTTGTCTTTTCTGCTTCACTCTTTACCAAGGCATCAGCATACCTGGATAGCTGAGTGAATTTCTGATCATACTGGGATACATTCATAGAACCTTGACGTAGTTCCAAGAATTCTGTCGCCATTTTATCTCTGGCTGTCTCCGGAATGTATTTCTCAGTGAATTTGTTCACCAAGAATTCCCAGGTGATTGATTCCCTTGCATTCTTCATACTATACTTCACTGCCCTCCACTAATGTTCCGCTTCCTTTGGAACATAAAAGAAGAGAAGGACACCTTTTGTTCATCAGTGCAGCTCATAACTTCTAGGATCTTTTCTATTTGAAGAAGCCATGCTTCGGCTTGTAAGGGGTCCGCCTCCCCTTCGAATACGGGCGGTTTCATCTTCTGAAACTGCTCCAGTGCTCGGTGGGAGTTGTTATTGCTCGCTCTGGTCATTAATTGCGCGAGCCACTCCGGCATCACCCCTGGAGTTCCCTCATTCCCTCTCATTCGTACTTCAGAGTCTTCATTATTGTCCACGGGGTGCGCGCTCCCCATCTCGCTGTAGTGTGTCGTATCGAGCGACAGTGACTCATCAGGTGGTAGTTGGTTCAAATCCATTTGTCCTCCCCTATAAAAATAAGGGCGTCTAATCAACATACTACCCAATTTAGGAATGCATTGGGATAAAACTTTAGTCTCATGTAATCATGTTAATAACATCACTTTTGAAAACAAGCAACTCGTTATATATATATATATATATATATATATATATATAATATATATATATATATATATATATATATATATATATATATATATATATATATATATATATATATATATTATATATGTACATTCATCATGGATACAAAAGGTATTATGCTAGCATGCCTTCCTTCTGGAATATCCGAACTAACCCATGTGCATTCATATGATATATGCCAGGGTACATACAACAACCCTAAGGATATCCCTCATCTAACATATTAGGCCTATACATATATATACATCAAAAAGTGCCGGCTCTAAGGTTCACCCTTCGTAGGGTAGAGTATCCCCACTAGAATCTCCGCTAGTGCAGCTGCTATCATCCATATCTTCCTCGGGGTCTTCTTCCGGTGATTCGTCCCCGGCGCAGCACCAGTCGTCTAAGTCATCATAAAGGTCCATATCCTCTTCCCACGTTTCGTTCCAAAAGACGCCTCCATATGTAAATTCCCTTCGGGTTTCTTCTTTAATCGTGCTAGAGTGCTCCATCACTGCTATCTCAAGTGAATCTCCCACAAAGCTTTCTGTGTCAACATTGGTTGGTTCAGGCTCATTAGATGCCTGCGACTCAACCTCCTCACAATCTACCCAATTTAGGGGTACAATTGTTTTCCGCTGGATCAGTTTCGTCCGACTCGTACCCCCAATCCATGGAATCCACCACCCAGCTCTCACTCGAGCTATCGGAACTAGAGACTGGCCAGAATACATCGGAGTCCCCCATCTACATGTAAACAAAAAGGTCGTATCAATCTCAAGTCCATGAAATAGTCTCAATCATACGGCTATCATCAAGAAGCAACATAAATAGACACACTAGTAACTATACTTATCCTTAGTCTACTCATAAGTCTCATGTCTTTAGAATAACTCAGATTCAATAGATAATTTAATGCATCCCTTGTCACCTAATGCCAACTACTTAACTATGATCACATGTCTGCACGTGTAAACCTAACAATTTCATCATCTCTTACTCCTACTTCTAAACCTTTGCTCTGATACCAACTGTAACGGTCCCAGTAAAAATTTTCCATTTAATCACAATCATCTCGTATAATCCAAACGTGGGGCCCATCAAGGTATAATACTTCCAATATAATCATCAGAACTCTTCACTATCCATCAGAATTTCTATTAAGATAACATCGAGACTTATCATGTTAACACCATGGTTCGAAAATCTATAAGAAACACAGTCTATAATTACCATATCAGGATATATATACATACACAGTTAGAGTCCAACACCAGGTCCTTTAAAAATTACAAGTCAAGGGTGATACCCAGCTAAAGTACGCATGTTTATACAAAATCATATACATAACAAAAGTAACTTCTAAAACAGTGGTCCCGGTGATGATTGCCCGCGCAATTGCCCTTAAGCGGGTCCCTTGCCCTTGTCCAAACCTGTAGGTGAAGTTAGAATAGAGTGAGCTTGACGGCTCAGTGAGTAAAACAATAGTTAAATATGCCTATCAAGTAGGTATACATGGCTAAATTATCCGGTTTACATGTGTGTCGTTATATTATTTTTATAGGATCTTATAATTTACCAGGAACCAAAACAGAACACTGTAACAAGGCCTTACTAGTCGACTAGGCCACCCTATAGTCGACTAAGGCTAACTGTAAGTCGACTAATTCTGAAGCTATAGTCGACTAATTTTGCTCCACACGTATCTGCTTCTCTACTAGCAGCCAGGAATTTATGTAGTCGACTACCCTCCTTGGTGTAGTCGACTAACTCAAGTACTAGTCGACTTGAAGGTTCCCTATAGTCGACTAATTCTGGGTCAAAAGTTGTGTTACTCTCTGTATGTCACCTATAGTCGACTACCCTCCTGGTGTAGTCGACTAATCTAATATATTAGTCGACTAGTAAGTTGACTCAAGTCGACTAATTCTGCCCAAAACAGATTGTTAACTTTCTGTTTGCTCTCTGTATCTGGGATTAGTCGACTACAGTCTATATGTAGTCGACTAATCCTGCTATCCAGCAGTTTATCTGCCTAATTATCACACTTATAGTCGACTATCCCAGGGACCAAGTCGACTACCCTACATAGAAATTGCCTGTTAAGAAGTGATCCCAGCTTAAGTGTTAAGGATTTATGTATGATTATATCATAGGATTTCTATCTTAGTAATATCCATATACATATAACATAATCTCCCCTTCTACGCCTTCGGTTCAACCCGGTCCCTTCCTCCGTAAAATCTCCCCTTCTACGCCTCCGGTTCAACCCGGTCCCTTCCTCCATTACACACAATATATAATCTCCCCTTCTACGCCTCCGGTTCAACCCGGTCCCTTCCTCCAAACACATCATACCATCATATAATATCAATAGCAAGACATATAATAATATCATGGATTCATGAACAAAATAGTAGTACTTGCGGAATTGAAACACATGAATCTTATGAGATAGCTAGCATTTCTTGATATCACAAACTATGCATGATTTCAAAAATATTCAAAATGGCAAGTACTTGTTTATCTCTTACGTTTTAGTTCATTTCCTACTTCATTCTACTCATCATATTATTAAGATAACATGTTTCTACTCACCTTGAAGTGGTATGATTTTGCTGGTTTTTGGCTGCAGATTCGGGCTGTTTTGGGGCTGTGTTTTGCGGCTGCCTTTAGCTGTTGTTGCTGTTGCTTTTAACTGCTGCTGCTGCTGCTCCTCCCTTGCTGCTGCTGCAGTTGCTGCTGCTTTGCTTGTTACTTTTGCTGCTGCAGTTTGCTGCTGCTTTGCTGCTGCAGGAAAGAAAAGAGAGGGAAGGAGTTTGTGAAGAGAGAGAGTTTTTGATCCAAATGCTTTAATCATCTTCAACCCCTCTATTTATAGCCTCTAACTCTCCATAATAATGTGCCATGTGTCCCCTATACATCCCATCAAGTCTACTCTACTCCATGCCCTATGCCAAGCTCCATGTCTCTCCCCCCTCTCCATGAGGTACAAGCATGGTGGGGATGGTGGTAAGTTAACCATGTGGGGGTATTCTTATACCTATATACATGGATGTATAAATACTTATGTATACACTTGTTTATACATACT